>JASAND010013521.1:0-119127 GCA_030248195.1 Trissonchulus latispiculum
CGTGACACAAAATGGCCGTTTTTTGGCCAAAAACGCCGTCAGGCCACTTTTGGCCGGCCGGCCAGGTGGCATGCCGGGCCGGGCAGCGAAAAAATATAGCGCGGGGCACATGGGACCATATCGGCATTCAGAAAATATAAACCTTTCCGGCTGAAAATGCTCATATCTTTCAAACACCTCTGCACAAAATAGCCCTTTTCCAAGCGTGACTAACACAGATAAAAAAACCAGCGGACCTAACTTGACCGGAAGCGAAAATTTTCAAAGTTGAAAATTTTGACCAAAACTTTTTTGCAACTTGTTGTACTCGTCGTGTAGATTCCAACGATACCAAACTTGCCGCGTTTCGTTCAGTATTGAGCTGGCACGGTGCTCGAACGAGTCTCATAGGGCCGCGCAGCGCCTTTTACACCCATATTATAGGGGGTCGCTCTCGCGCCCCCCTATAATATTCCGGCGTAGCCGGAAACTTTTTGGAAATTACCGCCGTAAGATTAAAATTTAGGCATATTTTTGTTGATTTTCAGAAAATTTTTGGAAAAAAGGAAATAAAAGGAATTTTTGCAGAAAAAGGAAAAAAGGACGACCTCGAAAAAAAGGGAAAAAAGGAACCGCGGCAGCCTGCGAGGGGGTTCACCTTTAACTTGCCCCTTTCACTCCCACTCACAGCAGCTTATGTTTTGCACTGTCTAAATAATGGCAGTGCCAACTTTACCTTTAACAATTTGCTCTTCACTGGATGATTTTTCAAACAGGGTTAGCTTAAGATTAGAAGCATCAAATGACATTACTTCAGCAATCTAAAACAAACAAACCTATCGTTCACAATAACATGAGTTAAACTTCAAGTACCAGCGAAAAATCTAGTTTCCCTGAAACACCAAGATGCTACAAGGCCATTGGGATGGTACTGGCATTTTCTGCTAAATTTCGATTTTTCGGCGCAGTAGATATATCTGCAGGCTGTCCGCTCACCGAAAGTAGTCTGGTTCGAGCTTAAAAACCAAAAACTTTAATATTTTTTATTTTCTGCAGTTTCTAGTCTGCTTATATTAGTCTCCTTATATTTCTAGTCTGATTATATTAGTAATAGCTAAAAAATTCGAAAACCAGTTAAAATTGAAAATCAGCATAACATTTTTGTCAAATATGGAATTTTGGTGAAAAGAAAAAGTTTTTCAAACACTATTAAAAGTTTTATCAGCACGACTGGGAATACTAGTGCGGTTGCTAAGCGATATTTCAGGTCATTGGGATTATTTGCTATAAAGTTAGCCTTCGAAATACAGTAAACGATACCAGCACCTTAAGAAAGCAGACATCGACATGTAACTTAACCGAATGGTCGTAAAGAAACAGGCTGATAATAGAAAAACCGATTGCCTTGAAGCACCCATGTTGATATCTAAAGGATTTTGTTAATTTAAACCAAGTCAACATCAAAATTTTCAAAATTCTTCAAAAAACTAGTTACCCCGTTATGGATGCACCTGGATACCGGCTATTTACATATGTACAATAAACCATACAAACCTTATAATCAGATTCTTCCGGGCAACAGTTAGCAGAAATTTCCAATACCTATAACATGATACAAAAATAGGAAAGAAATCATACCTTAATTCGGACAAAAGCATAATAATACGTACACAAACATTCAAGTCAGTCGAAACAAACGCAAACCTACCAAACGGCCTGCAATTTGGTCTCAGAGTGTAATAACCTAAGGGGCAGTAGGAGGAACAACAGTTATTTTGATGTTGAATTTCAACTGCGCCTGGGGAGAATAAAGACTGTGAGAGCCATTAATTTTGGCTAATAAAACCCTGATATGCACGCCTTTGCGATCGCAAAAATACACCCACCCTCGCAGGCTTTCTAGGCCAGAAACAAATATATACTACCCGACATCAAGCAAAACGTCAAGCATTTATATGCGTATAAATGTCTTCAAACCTCAATCAGCTAATAATTAGCTCAAAATATCATTTTCACTTAGTAAATGTATTAGAAGAACTACACTCTTGGAAATACTTTAGTAGTTTCTACTGAAACAACTCCAGTAGCTCAGAAATACTAAAGACTTTAGTAGCTTTGACTGGATGGTGGAGTAAAAAATACTGGAGGTAGTTCAGTAATAAGTACTGGAAATGTCTTAGTAAGAAATTACTGGTTTTTCCAGTAGTTTCTACTAAATATTTTAGTAACATTTACTGGATTTGGGTTCTTCAGCTTACTGGATTTTCCAGTAAGTTGTACTGGATCCAGTATTAAATTGCACCAAACTCCTACAATGTGTCGAAACACAAAAATACTGGATTTTCCAGTAGTTTTTACTACTTTTCCCAGTACTATCTACTGGACTCCTGAAATACCCCGAGCACCAAAAATACTGGATTTTCCAGTAATTTCTATTGGTTTCTCCAGTAATATCTACTGGACTCCTGAAATACACCGAGCACCAAAAATACTGGATTTTCCAGTAATTTCTACTGGTTTCTCCTGTAATATCTACTGGACTCCTGAAATCCACCGAGCACCAAAAATGCTGGATTTTCCAGTAATTTCTACTGGTTTCTCCAGTAACATCTGCTGGATTCCAAAAATACCCCGTGCACCAAAAATACAGGATTATCCAGTAATTTTTTCTGGTTTTGGCAGTAATATCTCCTGGACTCCTAAAATACTCCGGTCACCAAAAATATATATGGTCTTAAGGTGGTGGTATCCTTTTGTGCAGTGCTTTTGTGGTGATTTTTTTGAAACGCTATAACTTTCGCAATTTTGGGAGTTGCAAAGAGCTTTATACATCGTTTTAAAGCTTATTATCTGTACATTCACATGAGCTCACAGAACTGGCAAAATTAGCAAAAAATAGCAGAAATTTTCTGACATGCTGACATCTAACAGGATGAATATAGACCAAAAGTTTTTGAACATCGATTTCTCAAAACTGAAGAATCGGCCAAAAGTTCTTTTTGTGCCACGATATGAAGGACATATGGGCCGAGGGGCGTTTTTTTGGATTTAGCTCAGCAGGTCTTAACGGTCGAGAAAATCGGCCAAATGCACACTAACACGAAAATTCGCAACTTTGCATTGAGTTTTCTAGCTACTCAATAAGTTTTAGCCCAAACCAAGAAAAACGTCCCTCCGCAGAAGTGCGAATTTCGATTCTGCCGAAAATCTCCGGAATCCGTCGAGTAGTTTTTGAGAAATCGATGTTCGAAACAAAATAATCGCAGTTTTGCCAAAATGGTTTTTCGGCCAAATCTCTAGCTGAAAGCAATAAAGTCCGGCTAATAGGCATTCATAAAATGTGCATTTGGACGATGTATCGATTTAGTATAACTAAGCCAATTTTGTCCTTAACATGTGGCAGTAATTTTGAAAAAACTGATTTCCTCGAAAATGGCCATTTTTTGACCCTAAAAATAGTTTTTTGCTTATACTGACTTAACCACTGGAGATAGCTCAAAGGTTGTAAGAGCAAAAATGTTCATTTTCGAGTCCTCTTTCCAGCCATACCAACCAATCCCGTGTCTTGTCTACCTACTGGGAGCTTAAGGCCAAAAACCAAAACTTTCTTATCTTTTGGCCTAACAATACGGGACTGGTCCTAAAATGTTAAAGAGCACGGAAATAGGTTATTTCGTAAGTTTTAACCCTTTGCGTAAAGGATTAAAGCCGTAGGAGTCAAAAATACCCGAAAGGAAACCAGCACCTTAAAATGTACCGAAACTCAAAAGTAGTGGTTTTCCTAGTAACTGATTGATAGTGGTAATATCTACTGACTCGTCAAATACTCTGAACACGAAATGAAATATTGGTCGTTACAATGGTGTTTAGAGCAGACTAAAGCCCAGTTTACACGACCAAACTTTCGCTAAACAAACTCAGACCAAACTCAAGCTTGGTGAAAGTTTGGTGAAAATTTGCCCGTGTAAACGAACACCAAACCGCACCAAACTTTGACCAAACTCCCACCAAACTGTCAAACCGGGTTGGTGTAGGACCAAAATTTTTGCAAAGTTTGGTGAAAACAGCCAATCAGATTGCAACACATGACCATGAAAAGAGCATAAAACTACATCAATACGTACGTTTTATCACCTCAGTTGGTTCCTAGCCTTGTTGATCTTTTTTGCACTTCCATATACTTGTGTTTTTCTATAAAATAGTTTAATCTGAATTGCGGGTTGGAATTTTGAAAAGAAGATTGATTTACTGAATCTTTACTCCGAAAATCCTTGCTTATGGAATTACAAGGATGAATCCTATTTTAAACGCACTAGGTGTGGCCAAGAAAATATAAATTTAACATGCTACTAAATTAGTAAATACGAAAATGGCCAAAAAACAAAAGTTTTGAAATTAAATTAATTAAATTGAATTAAATCAAAAGATTAATATTCCGTTTAGTTTTTATACAGTTCCAATTTCTATAAAAATTATAGGGGAAAGAGAGGGAAATCCCCTCCACATCGGCCACACCTATTACTATGAGCACACTAATAAAATGATGGATTTTAAAACGTTAAATTTCACAAAATGGCGCATATTTTAAACGCGATCTGATTGGTTCCCTCCAAAAGTTTGGCACTAGTTTGGCAAACGTTTGACAAACTAATGTTTGCTCGTGTAAACGGACAGTTTGCCAAACTTTTTTCACCAAACTTGACTTTGGCCTGAGTTTGGTTTGGCGAAAGTTTTGTCATATGTAAACTGGGCTTAAATTCCACTTACCTACTTACAGGCCCGCACCCAGGATTTTGGAAAGGGGGGGTCCGTTAAACGGGGGGTCAAGGTAAAACGCATCGGGGGGTCTGGGGGGCGGAGCTCCCCAGAAGTTGAAAAATTTTTGCATTTTTGCCCCACAACAGTACATTGGACGTTAATTTCTTGCAAAAAGTTGAAAATTTTTTAAAAATTGCTGTTTTTGCCATAAAAATAGCAAAAATTTTCTATTTTGCCATCCCAAAAGGGGGGGTCTAGACCCCTTGAACCCCCCTGGGTGCGGCCTTGCCTACTTATGCAATCTGACAGCAAGAAATGCTGGATTCAATTAATAATTTTTATTTCCAAAAGAATTGACAATATTTCTAAGAATTTTTAAGGTGGTGATTCCTTTTGGAGTCATCAACTTTAACCATTATTACTCATTTATTACTTGGAGTTAAGAATTCATTTCTATCAAAACATAGCTTAATATTATTTCTTTTAGGAAAACAATGAAACTAATTTTGGCTTTTGCAGAGTTTGAGACGGTTTGCGTCGCTTAACAAGTAATGCAATATTTGATTTCTGCAAAAATGACAGCTTTCGGAGGGCAAAATAGGAAGACTGTCTCTATCTCACAATACCGCAAAGCGAGAACATCGCTTCAAAACGCAAAAATATAAAGCATAACTAGATCTTTCAAATGAATATTGCTACAGTATATATAACTGTGCAACTGCTGTCCAATTTCTAAAACTGGTAAAAACTGTCCTGAACGCAAATGTCAAATTTTTGAAGCGGAATTGTGCGGAGTGTGTTAGAATGCTAAAGGAACTTGTTTTGAAAGTTCCATCAAGTTGTTTCATCTGGAATTGAGCCGCCAACCAATGACATATATGTACCAAAAAGGAATCACCACCTTAAGTTCTTAATATGCCCTAAAACGCGTTTATTACGTTACTAAATTTTCTAACAATTTAAAAGTAAGCTGCATTATTTTATGCTGAGAATAACATGAAGTCAGTCGTAAAGATGTCTGCATTTACTGCAAGTGTTTAAATTATAATGCTGATACATAGTGTATGGCAAGGTAGATACACCAGTAACTGGAAGTATCGGCTTTGCTGCTACAAAAATTTGAATCGTTTTTGTTCAATCCTATTAAACTCGAAAGCCAGTGAATTTTAAACGGATCCTGTGTAGTTTAACCAATGAAATTAAGGTTTTTGGTTGTCGACAGAAATTAAAGTTAGTTTTGCATAGTTTGTGTGATACCTTAAGGTTAGGTTGGTTGATGTTCTGCTCTTAAAAAATTGGTGCAGATAAAACTAAAGAACTTCGACGGGTTGCTGATTGAAAGAGTAAAAGGAACAGAAATTGGAGCTACCGGTAAAAGAATGACTGTCTAAGTTGGCTTATATTCCATGTCATCAAGAGAGATCATTAATGATTAACATAATTCTCAACTGCAATTTATCTGTATATATAGCGGTTTCAATGCTTTTTTCGGAAACCAAACGTTAACACAGCACAACACAAACAAACACTACGTGAATTTACAACGAAGTACGTACCAGTGTTACCTAATAACTAATAAAAAGCACTGCATACTCAATAGCATTAACCATATTTTTGGTGACCGAAGTATTTTAGGAATCCAGAAGATATTACTGGCAAAACCAGAAGAAATTACTGGAAAATCCTGTATTTTTTATACTCGGGGCATTTCTGGAGTCCAGCAGATATTACTGGAGAAGCCAGTAGAAATTACTGGAAAATCCAGTATTTTTCGTGCTCGGCGTATTTCAGGAGTCCAGTAGATATTATTGGAGAAACCAGTAAAAATTACTGGAAAATCCAGTATTATTGATGCTCGGAGTATTTCAGGAGTCCAGTAGATATTACTGGAGAAACCAATAAAATTACTGGAAAATCTGTAATTTTGATGCTCGGAGTATTTCAGGAGACCAGTAGATATTACTGGAGAAACTAGTAAAAATTACTGGAAAATCCAGTAGTTTCATCCTCCAAATATTTTTGGGGGTCCAGTATAATACTGGATTATCTTGTTAAAACTACTGGACAGAGTATATAAGGGGATAAACGAATAAGTTTTCAGCGATCAGATTTTGGGCAAGTCATTGGTCCTGGTCTCTGCTTCTGTATCAACAGAAGGGGCTCATTTTTATAGCCGTGATGCACCTGCGTGGGTGCTGACGGCGGTGAAGGCAACGCGGGGGATTTTTCCAACGTTGGGAAAATCGCCCATTATGAATGGGGTTGAAACGCATACAGTATAGTTCAAAGAAAATGTGTCCTTTCTAAAAATTCAGTATTTTTCATAGGTGTTCGGACTACATTAGTAGCTGAAAAAGGAGGGTTCTGCAACAGCAGTCGTTTATGTGTTAAAGATAGCATATCTTCAACACATAAACCCATCTTTTCACTCAAAATAATTTTGAAGTAATAATGATTATTTAATTTATATGAATATTATGTTTGGTTTGACAATTTTTCAACCGATTAGATTGAAATAGATTTTACATTTCCTGTCCAGCAACTGAATGTATACACTTATCATGATATTTCAAAATGCTTTATTCATACATAGCGAAACATGCTATATACTATTAAATCTTCTTTAGATTAACACCAAATTGTTTTTATAGCTCGAGCTTCAGAGGCTTTAATTAGGTTCTCATAAAATAATAGCTTTTGTAGCTGAGTCAATGTAATTTAAAATTCAGTTAGTAGTTGAGCTTCAGAGGCTTCAATTAGTTTCTCATAAATAATAGCTTTGTAGCTGAGTCGAAGTAATTTAAAATTCAGTTAGTAGTTGAGCTTCAGAGGCTTCAATTAGTTTCTCATAAAAATAATAGCTTTGTAGCTGAGTCGAAGTAATTTAAAATTCAGTTAGTAGTTGAGCTTCAGAGGCTTCAATTAGTTTCTCATAAAATAATAGCTTTGTAGCTGAGTCGAAGTAATTTAAAATTCAGTTAGTAGTTGAGCTTCAGAGACTTCAATTAGTTTCTCATAAAATAATAGCTTTGTAGCTGAGTCGAAGTAATTAAAAATTCAGTTAGTAGTTGAGCTTCAGAGGCTTCAATTAGTTTCTCATAAAATAATAGCTTTGTAGCTGAGTCGAAGTAATTTAAAATTCAGTTAGTAGTTGAGCTTCAGAGGCTTCAATTAGGTTCTCATAAAATAATAGCTTTGTAGCTGAGTCGAAGTAATTTAAAATTCAGTTAGTAGTTGGGCTTCAGAGGCTTCAATTAGTTTCTCATAAAATAATAGCTTTGTAGCTGGCTTAAGTAATTTACAATTTAAGTAGTTGAAATTTTCTGTTTTCATTTGCTGTTATCAACATTAATTTTCTCTGTACACTATCTTATCTGCAAAATTCAAGTTTTAGCTGGGATGAACTTATTTGATCAAGTTAGTTTGTTGTAGAAGCGCTAGCTGATTTCTTCATCAGTTTTATTAGCTTTGATTTTGTAATACATGTGTAACAAATATATCCAGATTATTATTTATATGTAACATTTTTCCAGTTGATTCAAATTTTTAAAACATAAATTGGTCGAAAGTAAATTACACACCGTTTCGGCTCCCGCCACAGAACCTCATCAGACAACTTTACGGCAGTTGTTACGGTTTTTTTCTTTTTCTTTATTTTTCAACACACAACACATATTACACACATCAGATACAAGACTAAAAGCATCACATTATTAGTTAACCCAACAATAAAAAATTTCCCAGTATAAAAAAGTCTAATGGTACCACCCTTCATTTTCCAAATAATTCCACTGTAAATTTCTAGCTCTAGTGCACTCATGCTTATGCTCATGCACTAGTGCAGACGTTTCTTAACTTTTTGTATAGAGCTTCCAGATCCACTTCATAACCAAGATGATGAGATACAACCAAATTGCTATTATCTTATGAGAAACTAATTGAAGCCTCTGAAGCCCAACTACTAACTGAATTTTAAATTACTTCGACTCAGCTACAAAGCTATTATTTTATGAGAAACTAATTGAAGCCTCTGAAGCTCAACTACTAACTGAATTTTAAATTACTTCGACTCAGCTACAAAGCTATTATTTTATGAGAAACTAATTGAAGCCTCTGAAGCTCAACTACTAACTGAATTTTAAATTACTTTGACTCAGCTACAAAAGCTATTATTTTATGAGAACCTAATTAAAGCCTCTGAAGCTCGAGCTATAAAAACAATTTGGTGTTAATCTAAAGAAGATTTAATAGTATATAGTATATTTCGCTATGTATGAATAAAGCATTTTGAAATATCATGCTAAGTGTATACATTCAGTTGCTGGACAGGAAATGTAAAATCTAATTCTGGATTTGAGTTTTCAATAATACCACGTCTCTGCTTTGAATTGCACTTGCAGAGAACTTTTAGATAGTCTTGCTTTTCAAATCGTTTTGCCATAGCGAATTAGTGGGTTAGTGGATTCTTTTAATGTATTCTAATCGTTTTTATGTACTTTTTAATTTATAGACCCCATTATGTTCGTTTGGAAATATTGTTGATCGTAGCCCGAAATCATCTGGAGTATTTTGATCCAAGTCTATTAGCAGGTAACCATGAGGTTTGATTGTAGCATGATTATAAGCTTGCATGAACCAATCAACTTTACCAGGGAACATTTGCTTAGCCAGGTTAGTAGGAGTTAGTTTATCAGCAGGATTCTTCATTAATACTATATACTGAGCATTTATTCTGCTAGTTCTCTTTTTATCATAGAAGAAATCTTGAGTAATGTGAACTACACTACAGGACCAGTGGTGGCACCCTCTTGTAAACAGTTCAACGAGTTTGGAGTTTCTTTGCACTTCAGTCATTAAATCATCAAGCACTATTAAAGTGGGTTTACCTGTTTTCAATTCATCTAAACTAGGTATCCCATTATGAAACTCAACATCTGATAGACTGTCATAAGCTTCTTGCCATTCGGTATAACACCACAGAATCCGCTGTGGAGGGGGAGTAATCATTTCGTTAGAGAAATGTATAAGTTTAGATACAAAGGTTGTTTTACCTGCTTTTGTAGGCGCAGCTACAATACAGATAAAGGGGTGCTGAAATTTAAGAAACGGTGTAGCAATCATAACTGTTTCAACCCTGCCAAAGGTCTCATCAGGTGACTTTAACGGCTGCCACTACAGTTTTTCATCTAGTCAACATTAGAGTTGTCGCTCCTGGCTTCGGGCTGTGAATCCGGAGATAAGCACCGGCACCCTATAACCTTCTGTAGGTTGGAGTTCGCTCCAGGGGTCACTTTACTTTACCTTTACTTTAGTGTCCTTCAAGAGCTTCTCAATTTCAGGATGTTGACGTGTATCTTTTCTTTCACTGCAAACGACATTGTTATCTGCAACCAGTAGCCAACGTTCTTCGTTGTATCCTTCAATTGTTTTTCCTAGTTGTTTAGCAACTGATGGTGACCAAGTAGCCATGATGTTGTCAAACGTTTTAAAATCGTTGAAGCATATAGCTTTCGTTGCTTGATAATACTGTTCCACAGTGCGATATACCACGCATTGGATGGTGAATGGAGCTCTGTAAAAGTTGAACGGATGCCAACCGGAGTAGATTAAAGTTATCATTTTACCATCCACTCCTTTAATTCTCAGGGAGCTTTTGGGTTCAGGAGATTTATGAGCTTCCCTTTTATGCTTCTGAAGAGATCGCAAGGTTTTAAAAGTTTCCCCACAGCACGTTTTTACTTCTTTGTTAGAGTATTGCATGTGAATATGACGTTTCATTTCAACATTATCAGGAAACGTCGCCATACAGTGAATACATTTGAAGAGAGCCATTTAAAAACACAACCCCACTCGACAAAGACAAAAGTATAAAATGAAACTCTTTTTATGAACTTTTCAATTTTGAGTCAGAATGACTCATGCTAGTCTATCATTAGCGTAGTATTGCACAATTATCAATTAAGCCAAGGTTTCCACATAGGAGCAACAGTTAGTTTTATCGTTTTTATTCCTGCTTCCTGCTGGAGCAGGAATTAATAAAACGACTTCTATCTATCTTTAGCATGTATTTTCTCTGTTCGTCCACATCGAGATCCTATCTTCAACACAGGACTAGTATATAGGGCGCTTTTTGCGGAAGTTCATTTATGCAAATTAGGTTTGCGGCTATATAAGCGACGGAATTTAGAGTCTTATCGCAGTTATGAACTGTCAGCAATCTAAACGGTTGCAAATTTTTGTGTGCGGAAGTGTAGCTTGGGAGCTGCACATAGGCACATAAATGTATTTTTGAAGATGGGATTTAGAACTCATCTTCAAACTTCCATCTGCGCTTTTCAGCGAAAATACGATGAGCAATGTTTTTTGAAAAATTTCAAGTTTTTGGAGTTTTTTCAAAGATACATTGTCAAGAGTACGTAAATCGCTAACGAAACACATATTACTCCTTCCATATTGAAGATCATTAATAAAACATGGAAATCCTTTCTATTGGATATTAAAGAATCAGTTAAAGTTTGAAAAACTGAATATAGATGTGCTGTGGCGGCTACTTCATCGGCACAATGAACTCACTGTCGTTTTAACAACCAAAAGCATTGCACTCTGAGTATCAACGAAACACTAAAATGCTTAATTTGTCATCGTCGGTCATTAGTTAATGGTTGGTTAATCACTAGCTGAGCTTTACCGGTCAGCTCAACGGCCAAGGAAAAGCAATGCTAAAGATTAGCGGCAAACTGAGTATAACTCATGCTGATTTATACTTAGAATAGAATAGAATGATAAGCAATATGCATTACGTTTAAGCTAATTTGTGAGTGTTTTCAACAGAAATTATTAAGGTCCATGAAGGAATATTGCTCCTTTTGGGGCCAACTTGTTCATACTAAATTCAGGTTTTGAAAACTAAAACCCATAATTTCTTCCAAGAAAATATATTATTAGTCCTTTGTCAGTGAAGGAATCGACCTTGAGTAAGCTGTACAGCACCTGTGCGCTGCTAATTAAGCACAGCAGGAGTAATAGACCCATCCATATTCCTAACGCGAGATAATATTTCCAAAAATATACGTTATAAATTAACAAGCACGGGACGCTGTAATTGTTTTGGTTACCCAAGCCTTTATAGGGGACACTACAATCAATTTCGAGTGGGAATAGCGATCTCTCTGTAGAGAACTTATTCTTACATATCGGGATAAGTGCAAGCAGGATAAGAGTGAACTGACCCAATAAAATTGTAAAAGTTAAAAGTCTTGTGGTTGTCCATATTATGAGAGTGATTTTTGAATTTTCCAGTTGGTTCAATTGTGTTTTTCCAATTTTGAAATTGTCTATGAAGTTTCCGACGTGAATGTATGCTTTTTGTCCGTAAAGATGCCATATTACATATGGACACTATAAGGTAAGTGATTGTATCAATAGTATAAAACCCATATAGGGATAAATATAAATAAAGAACGGTGGATTCGCAATAATATCATAATAGCTGGTGTCAGGCCCATTTATAAAACAGTACTGGTGAAAATAGTTGAAAAATGGAGAATTAACATGCTGGTGTGGAATTTGACAGGTAATTGAATCATCCACTTTTTGACTGGTAAGAACGATAGCTGATGGAAGTGCTAATAAGGGAACAGTAAGTTTATAAATAACTTATTATCCTTCGAGTGGTGAGAGTGGTAGTTACAATCCCCATCGAGAGGAACAGGTTCAAGAGGGTCATTATGCCCCTACAGGGTCTACTGGTGGTTATGGTTGGTACGGGAATGAACAAGGTCAGGGCGTTTATTATCCTCCGAGTGGTGAGAGTGGTAGTTACAATCCCTATCGCGCGGAACAGGTTCAAGGGGGCCATTATGCCCCTACAGGGGCTACTGGTGGTTATGGTTGGTACGGGAATGAGCAGAGTCAAGGGCACCATAATGTAGCAAGCGGGTATGATTTCTCCAATTTAAACCATTGAAATGAGAGTCAGCACCGCAACAGAAACCAAACAAGTGAAAATCATAATTTGGGAAGATTTAACTATCCTGTTATTAGTTATCCCTCTACCTCACATTATTACCTCGCTGCATCTCAGGTCACTGTACCAATGATGGATTACAACAGTTTCCGCCGACATGTTACAAGTGTTGATGAACACCTGGTTAATATACACCGGGCTGTGGAAAATCTGCGAATTCCTCGAGAAAACCCACCATCGAATGATAAGAGCACAAATACCCCAGAATTTTTTGCTGAATCATCTACTCCAACGCAATGTCCCATATGCCATGAATATTTTAATTTCACTAGAATTGAGTGTGGGCACAGGATTCCATATAAAGTGTGTAGACTCATGGTTAGCGTTGACGGGTAAATGCCCTTTGTGTCAGTTTGCAGTGCTACCTGGTTTGGGAAATCAAGAATTTGTGGAAGAGGGGAATTTGGGCGTGGATCAACAGAACAATAACATAAATGACGATGAGGACAATTTCGATGACGAAGTGGACTATTAACATTCATTGAGGATTCTGTTAAATCATTTGGGCTAAAAACAGTTTGGTGTTAATCTAAAGAAGATTTAATAGTATATAGCATATTTCGCTATGTATGAATAAAGCATTTTGAAATATCATGATAAGTGTATACATTCAGTTGCTGGACAGGAAATGTAAAATCTAATTCAACCTAATCGGTTGAAAAATTGTCAAACCAAACATAATATGCATATAAATTAAATAATCATTATTACTTCAAAATTATTTTGAGTGAAAAGATGGGTTTATGTGTTGAAGATATGCTATCTTTAACACATAAACGACTTCTGTTGCCGAACCCGCCTTTTTCAGCTACTTAGATATATTAGGAGTTTAGTAGATATTGATATTACTGGAAAAACCGGTAGAAATTAATGGAAAATCAAGTATTTTCGGCGCTCGGAGCACTTTAGTAGTCTAGTAGATATTAAGGTGCCTTCATAGTCGCGAACGCAAGTGTACGCGCGTCGACGCGCGCCTACGCGCGTCTACAAGCGTCAACATCATTTTGCGCACATCAACGCGCGTCGACGTGCGTCGATGCGCGTAAACTGGCATGCAACAAATGGGCGCGTTGACGCGCGTCTACGCACGTCTACGCGCGTCGACGCTTCCAGTGGTAGCATAGCGCCAGAACGTGATGTCACGTTTGGAGGCGTCAACGCGCGTCGACGCCTCCAAATGTGACATGGTGGTGTAGCGCGTTGACGATTTGACGTTGACGTTGAGTTTAGTAGATATTACTGGAGAAACTAGTGGAAATTACTGGAAAATCCAGTATTTTGGGTACGCAGACTGTATTAGGAGCTGGGCTTATTCTAGTGGGGGGGGGGTGGGTGGGGGCCCCCCATAAACACCCTTCCCCCCCCCAAAAAAAGTGGGTGCCCCTTTTGGTACCAATTTTTGCCCTGAAAAAATCGCTCAGAAGGCCAAATTTTCAAAAATTTTCCGGCTTCACCGGAGATTTTTAGTCAATTTTTGCCTACTTAAGCGTTATTTTTGCACTAAAAACGACCTTTTTGGCAAGTACTATTAAAATAGCGCTGCTTTTAGCATGTTTTTAGAAAAATTTTGAAAAATTTTCGCCGCCCCCCCAAGAATGACTCGCCCCCCGACCCCCCAAAGAGCCCACCCCCAAGAAAAATTCCCTAGAATAAGCCCAGAGGAGTCTAAGAAACCACTGGAGAAAGTAGTAAAAACTACTGGAAACTCCAGTATTTTTGGTGCTCAGACTATTTTAGGAGATTGGTAGAATCTACTACTGAGTCCAGTATAAATTACTGGAAAATCCAGTATTTTTGCCCCCCAAAAAGTTTTGGGGGGTACAGTATATAATACTAAATATCTAGTAGAAACTACTGGAAATTCCAGTAGTTAGTATGTCAAAGCAGTAAAGTGTTCTACATAGATTAGCTAGTAAAGTTTACTAGCTATTTCCAGTAGTTTTTAAAATAATGTACTACTTTAGTAGGAAAATACTAATCGCTCCACTATGTCTTTATCGCACTGGAGCACTTTAGTAGGAAATTACTAAGATTCCAGCACTTTCTACTGGAACATTTCTAAGAGTGTAGACTGTCTCACCTTATAGGCAATACAGTCGCCTGGCTGAACCACAGGCCGACATAGCAGGGAATAGTCTGTGATATCTTTCTGAAGAATTGGTCGACAAGGCGTTCTTTTTTCCGTGGAATTATCTGAAGGAATTGCAGTCAGAGGAGACTGTGGAACTGGAGGAGCAGATACCGACGACGGCCCCGAATGTGGAACAGCTTCTGGAGCCGCCTGCCGTACTGCAACCCCCGCATCAATGGGACCAGCAGAATTGGACAGAGGCAATTTGTCAGATCGAGGCACAGAAACAGGCTTGATGGGGAAAATCTGAGTCAATTCATCTTCCGAACTGGAGCTATTAGATGACGACGAAGACGACGAGGAACTGTCTTTCATGGAGTCCTTAGCAGTGGCAACGCTCGTCAAGTCAGCAATGTTCTGAAACAGTATATACACAACAGATTTCCTTAGATCTATTGCAGCAAGGTAGTCCAATTGGCACTGTAGTACAACACCAAGAAATTTTGGCATAGTACGTAGTACAACGTTGGAAAACTATAGTACGACCAAAAAATGTATGTACAAACTTTGACAGTTTACAGCAAATTAGCCAATGGAGCAAACCCCAACAATGTATACATTTTTAGAATCGTCAGGAACTCGAGATTTCGAAAATCCGGAAAAATCCGGAATTAAGGGTTTCATTTACGGAAAATATAAATTTTTTAGTTTTTCGCCAAATTTCTAACACTATCGAAATTTCGTTACCACGATCGAATAGAGCTGGCCCAACTGCATATTTTTGCTCTCAGAAGCTTTTCACGAAAATGCATCCAATTTCCGGAATTTCGGGTTTTCAAAATTACCCGATTTTAAAAAATTTTTCGAATACCAACAAAATTGGTACCATTCAAAAGCTCTTAACGAGCTGAACAACTTTTATAATAGAACGAATGAACTCATGAAAATGCACTCAATTCCCGGATTTTAATTCCCGGAATTTCCGAATTTTAAAAATTTTCTACAATACCTACAATATGGGTATCATTTGAAAGCTCTTGATGGGCTGAACAACTTTTGTAATAGAATCAATACCTGAAAATGCACAGAATTCCCGGAATTCACGAAAACCGGGTTAACACTAGCTTAAGCTTTCTCGTTTTTCCTGAATTCCGGGAATTCTGTGCATTTTCAGGCATTGCTTTGTAAACAGTCAAAGTTTTACACACATTTTTGGTCGTACTATGGTATATACAACGCTCGCTTCACAACAGCGTTGGACTACTTTATTGGGTTTTCTCTAGGGCAAAAAAGTGGGGTGGGGGGAGACCAAAAGTGGGGAAATAAAACAGACCAAAATGCTAAAAATATGTTAAAACTGCGTGTTTTCTACGTATATATACCGCTATAACCACGCTTAAAACTGCTCAAAAATCAAACTTTAGTACAAAAATAGACGATTTCGTAGCAAAAAATTCCGGCGAAGCCGGAAACGTTTTTGAAAATCTAGGCTAACAATGTTAAAAATGGCAATTTTTGGGGTTATGGGGGGAGGTCGGAATTTATGGGGGGCTCCTCGAATGGGGAGGGGGGGGTCGCCGAATGGGGGCCCCACCCACCCCCCGTAGAAGTAAACCAGTGTCCAGTGGTCAATAATTACATCAGGTGCCATGAGGCACATAATGGTGGTGCACAAACTGGCCAGATATGTGTACTATTCAGCCACATAGGCAGTACAGTCCCATATAACTCATTAAGGCGCCTTTGAAGCGTAGGTTTTGGAAATTTTAGTGTTTAGGGTTAGGCCGAGTTTGGCCCCCAGCCAAATATTTTTCTATCTGGGGGTCTATTTCTTTAAAGATTAAACGGATTAGATTTTAATTAATGCACATTAAAGAAATAGCTTGCAGGATTAAACGGATTAAATTTTAATCCTGCGAGTTAAACGAGTTAAACGAGCTGTTTTTAATCCGAGCTTTAATCTTATTTCTTTAATCATGCAGGATTAAAATTTTTAATCCAACCCTATTTCTTTAATACTTAGCAGAATTAAAAATGAGAGAGTTAATTTTAATCCGACCGCCGTAATTTCTATTTCTTTAAAGATTAATTTTAATCCGTTTAATCCTGCTGGCTAATTTTGAACTGATTTTTAATCCCCGTGTTGCTACCGAGGTTAAACGGATTAAAAACAAAAACAGCTAAATGAAACATTTACAATCAGCAACTGCGTATCTTCTAGACGGCGCTATAACTACCGTAGTCACACTTGCTGCTTTTTCATTGGATATTTTATTTTAATAATATGACTTCCAGGTTTCCGTACTTAAAAAGCTTTAAAATCTGTCTAGAATTCTGCTAAAATACAAAAATAAATCAGTTTTCACAAATGTTCCATCTGTTTCAAAATGTTAGCGACGCCGCTTTAATTAAAAAAGGAAACCAACTTTAACTAAGTGAATTTTTGCAATATTTTTGACCCTGTATTAGCCAGAATTGGCCAATGTCATTCGTTACCATTGGACATTTGCTGTTGCTACCGCTTGCCAAATATTGCTTATTTTGGCAAACATTTTTGCTGATGTTTATTTTTTGTTGACCAAAGCGATATTCGTACTAGGTCGCATTTTATTGACTGCATTAAATAAATAAATTAAATTAAATTAAATAAACAATTAAATTTCAGCTCAAGGTGGAGGTCACCATTAACACAGAAAACGGAAAAGTGGTGATTTTTCTGGCGCGCCAAACGGAGCAGAATCAGTGACCAAACGGAGCGCTTCAACGTCCATTTTATATTGCAAATCTGACTCGAATGGTTATCGTAAGAAGTGGAATTTTAATTTAGGTCTTTAAATTTTTTAAATTAATTTTTGAACAGCCAAAATTGAGTGTTTTACATGGGGTTGGTCAGCTACTTTGATGAAATAGTTTGACAACTGAGATGCCTGAATAAAAATTCTAATTCCCACAAATCACAACATGACAAGTCAATTGCACCATACCAAGTTATCCTGGTTAACTCTGCCTAATTACGAGATTTCCCCTGGGCAGAAATGCGAATTTTTAACAAAATTTAGAAAATACGTGTTTTTGAAAGTAACGCTGAACCGTGGCAACAAATGCACGCAAAATGTCAGAATATCTGTCTGGCAGGTTTTTTTCAAAATTGGACCTGTGTAAATCTTGTGTAAATTTAAATTTCACTGTGTAGTTTTGTTTGAAGCTGTGTAAAATTTAAAAGTGTCGTTTTTCAATTGTAATATAAAATAAAATACATTTAGACGTTATTTTCTTGCTACAATGTTATTTTCGGATCATTCAAGCCAAAATTATGCCAACTGCACTTGTGTAACATTTCGGAAGAAGCCATGCGGGGGGTCTGGGGGGCGGAGCCCCCCAGAAGTTGAAAAAATTTTGTAAATTGCAATAGAATTCATAATGGAAATGTTTAAAAAGATTAATTCCTTAAATGTCAAAACTAGGATTGGACAAATTCAAATTTCTGAAAAACACTTCGCCTACTGAAACGATTTCTTTATTTTTCCAACTTTTTGGAATAACTTTTTCACAAACTTGCTGGTCACGTACTAAGGTTCGATGCTTTAACTGCTACTGGGGACGGTTCGATATAGTACAGACACACCAATTATATATACAATAGAAACGTACCCAAAACAACGGAGGGGGGTCTGGGAGGCAGAGCCCCCCAGAAGTTGAGAAGTTTTTTAAATTAACGGCAGAAACGGCATTGAAAAGTTGTATTCCTTTAGCTTTCGTATTGAATATTTCTTGGGTTGTATGGCAATTATTTTTAGGCTCTGTCTGCTTTTATTATATATATATATATATCACAAACTTGCTGGTCACGTACTAAGGTTCGATGCTTTAACTGCTACTGGGGACGGCTCGATATATATATAAGAGATATACAAGAAATCATATTGAATAATACTAGCTTCAGAAAATGTATAGTTAAATACTATATATTTACGAATATTTGCATGCAGTACGAAAATAAATTATACGCAACTGTATACGTAGAAGCATTAGGACTTAGGAGAATAAAACACCGATAACCATGTTGATGCAGAAATGCAGAAAACCATTCTAAATCATTGGAAACAGACGGGGGTCTGGGGGCGGCAGCCCCCAGTTAAAAGCTAGAGCTTTTTTAAAACTTAAAGACTTGAAAACTATTTTTTCAGAGCACTTTTTGTAAAAATTTTCGAAAATTTGGCTGTGTATTTTGTTGTGTAAATTAGTTTTCACTGTGTAAATTTATTTTTTTTGTGTAAATACACAGTATTTTACACAAAAAACCCTGGTCTGCACATTATCATTAATTTTGCATACAAAGGTTGCAGCTAAGTACACTCAGTAGATAGATATACTATGGTCAAATATAGGAGCCAAACAGCCATAACCTGAAAATTTTTTTCAAATTTTTCGCAATATAACAAATTTTATATCAATCGAAAGCTCACTGTGGGTAACATTTTTGCTTGTTGGACCGCACACCGGAAACGTCTCCAGCTCTAGTTGTAGGCTGTTAACTGTTTAGTCTGACCAAGGCTTTCCAATAACGGCTTCCTTAGAATCACTAAATAAAACTCTATGCTAGATTTTCCCTATTAAATGATACCCGGAATTCTTCGTTTAAATTAGTCAGTGAACAAACATATGTACAACCGGAATGAAGCTCCATAGTCAGGAATGTTCCAGTGTAAATCGTCCGTTTTTGCTGCGGAACCGTTGTTGTTGTTTTCACACATTTTTAAACTGGGTGTTAAGTTAAGTACTGAACGAAATTACGCTCAAAGTTTAAACTCGATGTGCAGTACATATGTGACAAAATGTTGTGTAAAGATGAGTAGAATCCGTGACCATCAACTTTTTCATGCTAGATCCTCTTAAATTAATTATTGCATTTATATAAATTAAAATTATCGTTGGACTGTATCAGCCCGACCTGAGGCTGGATAGGATCGAACCAAAGCCAACGAGCGTATCGGATCGAAGTGAATTTTAGCAACCGATCCAATTTACCTCATTCATTGAAAGTATACCCACATCAAAGCAAAGCTGAATTGGGCAAGTTTTGAGCTTTCAGATCGTGCAAGTTGCAAGAACTGTTCCCAATTAATTTAATCCTAGTAATAAAGAAATCGCGTCTGGATTAGTTTTAACTCACGGATTAAAATACTGCAGGATTAAAACTTTTAATCTCTATTTCTTTATTGCAGGATTAAACGGATTAAACAGATCAAAGTTTACTCTTTTAATCTGCGAGTTAAAACAGCAGGATTAAACGAGTTAATCATAATCCGTGTAATCCGTTTAATCCTGCAATAAAGAAATATAAATTAAAAGTTTTAATCCTGCAGTATTTTAATCCGTTTAATCCTACCTATTTAATCTTTAAAGAAATAGGGCCTGGGAAATTTTAGTGTTTAGGGCTGGGGTTTTTTAGGCAAAAATAAGTGGGGGGGGGGAAGAGTGGGGGGACGCCCCCCTCCCCACTAGTGGGGGGGCACTGTTTCTTGCCTAATTAATACATGTTTTTTGCAAACAGAAAATAAAAGTTATTTTGTAATTCATGGAAAAATAACAGACAATTTTTTACTAAAAATTTCCGTCGAAGCCGGAAAAATTTTGAAAATTTTGACCAAAAATCCTAAAAATTTGGCATTTTCTGGGCACCTTAGGGTGAGTGGGGGGGAGCCCAAAAAGTAGGGAGGGGAACGAGTGGGGGGGAAGAGGTCGAGTGGGGGGAACCCAAAAAGTGGGGGGCGGCCCCCCCGCCCCCCAGTAGGGTTAGGCCGAGTTTGGCCCCCAGCCAAAAATTTTTCTATCTGTACGTAGTTATTAAAGTTACATTTTATTTTTTGTTATACACTTATTAGGTTTATATCATGGGAACACTACCGTGACCCCTATGATATAAACCACAAAATTAAACAATATGAATATGAAATAAGCAAACTAGATTCCTTACATACTTTAATCAATACAGACTTATTGATTTGGCGATCAGTGAAAGCCATCCGTTTATCTCGTGACATATTTCGTAGAGCAGATGGTGGAGGCGGAGGGTTGCCCAACTGAGGCAGAGGACGTGGTGGACGCAAAGGGGGTCTACAGAACAGCATTGGGATGGAAGTCTTAGGCGTGGATTTCCCAGCAACTCCAGCTGCCGAGTCGCAGCTCCGAGAAATGGCAGGGAGTTGAGCACATGTAGTTTCAGATGTAATCACAAAATCCTTCCGTTTTGCAGTCGGAGCTCCTGATAGCTCTTTAGAACTTACAGTAGGCGAATTTGTAGTTAAAGCGGGCTGAGTCTTCGTGGCAGGGCTTGGCTGGCTTGGGGTCTTACCGCAAGGTATCCGTTTGATGGGCTCAAGCTCAGATTTCTGAAATTATATAGAACTCGTCGTGAAAATGTCGTACGTAAACAGTGCAAAAGAAGGATGGCAATTTCGCAAAAGTAAAACTACGTATATTTATGCGAAATAATTAAAGATGTAAGTTCCACAAATTAATGCACATATCGGTAGAGCCGATAGACGGTTCTCTTCAACAGAAGAAGAGTGAATGATAGAGCGACCAGATTTTTATATATACAAGAATAAAAATGCTCCGATGGAGCATGAAAAATGCAATATGGGTGACACTGGGTTTTAAACGGACAGAGGACTAGGTTTTAAACGTTAATATGGGAGGGCAGATTGTAAATGTCAGGAGGACTAGGTTAAAAGCGCACTAATATGGACCAGCTTCGCTGAACAACCCATATTCGCGGAAACTGCCCGGACTGATGCTGGTGGCAGTTCTTCAATAACAGTTTACCAATTTGTGAGCATAGCTCTGCGTCAGCAACTATATATATTTGTGTTCGTAATACTTAATAATCACATAATTAATACAAATTACAACACAACACAACTTATTTAATTAATTTAATTAATGCATATAATCCAACACTTAATATTATACAACATATGCAGTAAAAATTGGTGTCAGAAATCCCGCTCTAGCAGCTCAGGATAAAACGTTTGAAGTATATAAAGCATAATATTTCAAAATCAGCAAGCTCGCCTGGAAAGCTGATGAATTTAGAACTTAAGACAATAATGGTCAAATGTGGAGTGAAGCATGCGTACCCGCGAATATGGGTAGTTCAGCGAAGCTGGTCCATATTAGTGCGCTTTTAACCTAGTCCTCTTGACAATTACAACCTGCCCCTCCCATATTAACGTTTTAAAACCTAGTCCTCTGTCCGTTTAAAACCCAGTGTCACCCATATTGCATTTTTCATGCTCCATCGGAGCATTTTTATTCTTGTCCTATTTCATTTTTAAGGTTCTCAGTAAAACTTAGGCAAAAATGTTAAAGCTTTATGAAAGAAACTTTAAAAATTCCCCCAATAATTACGTAACAGTCAACCAATAAGAATATTTTAGAAAGTTGCAAAGTTATCTGTAGTTTGTTATAAGCCATGCTGTATATACTTCAGCAGCACTCTACTGCAGCCCAACCAGACGCAAGCGTCACTGCCAAAGTAGTAGACTTATACGGCATGATTTTTAATGTTATTCTGCACGTGCCTGCAGAATTTTAGGCTATTGCTATTTATCTGTGACTATTATAAGCCAATGCTGTATTTCAGCAGCACTCAACTGCAGCCAACTAGATGCAAATTATACACTGTCAATGAAGGAAACCTATACGCCTCGATTTGTAATGCTCTTCTGCAGTTATATGCAAACCTTCAGATGACTGCACTTATCTAAGTAGCTAGTTATTGGCCGTGTTGTACTTCAGCAGCACTCTACTGCAACGCAACTAGACGCAAATGTCACTGCCAAAAAGGATACTTATACGGCAAGATTTCCAATGCTATTCCGCACTTGCCTGCACAAATTCAGACGATTGCTATTTATCTGTTGTTAGTACTAGGCCGTGCTATACTTCAGGAGCACTCTACTGCAGCGCAACCAGATGCAAACTTTACTGTCGGTGAAGGAAGCTTATACGGCACGACTTCAAACGCTTTGCCGCACTAATACGCAAGATTTCGAACGATTGCAAGTTATCTGTAGTTAGTTATAGGCCGTGCTGTACTTCTGCAGCACTCTACTGCAGCGCAGCCATATAGTAGGTAACATCGTAATAAGTATACGAAACCGAAACGTATCTAAGTTTATAAGTATACGAAACGTATCTAAGTTTGTCATATCCTAAACTATCTATATGCCGAATTTTAAATACCAGTAACAAACTAATAACTTGTTATCGACAGTGCTGTGTTTGGGACAGCACATACGGAAGCATTTGGAAAGCTGGAGAGTGCACCAACTAACATAGCTACAGTTCCCCCTTACTACAGACACAATTATCACCAAGTTTCATATGTTTAGCTGTTTACAGTAAGTCTACAGACAGCGTGCTATGGCTACTGCATAACAGTACAGCACGATAGCAGCACCGCACAGCACTGCGACTATGCTCATTGTGTACAGCGACCCCAATAACCCTTATGTGCGTCCCACTAAATGGCCCAAAACTGCATATTTATGCCTATTTTGACTATTTTCTGTAAAGTTGGGACTTTAGAAAATGGCCACTTGGCCGGACCTACTTTGGGTCGACCGCCTGAACGATCCCGGACAGAAATCGAAAATCGCCCTAGTTATGACACGCTACCCATCCCGAAGTTTCTTATGCCGGGCGGTGCACCACCTCTCCGATGTTGTCGCCTCAAAGCGGTGGAAAGGTGGACCTTCCTGGGACGAGGCTTTTCCCTCTCCTTGGATGCGAAACGGCAACCCTTTTCTTCTTCCCTTCTCCAAGAAGGCAAGACCTCCCATGGTGTACCATGTCCTGTCCAGGCGGGTTTTTTGAAGCCGGCCCAGGCCACCCCGCCTTCTGGCGCCGGCTTCTATTACTGGCGGGCGATGTCGAAGAAAACCCGGGCCCCACATATCCGTGTGGTGCCTGTGGTTTGAACGTTACCAGAAAGGACTACTCCATGGCATGCCACGATTGTGGCATCTGGTTCCACCGTGTCTGTCTCCATTTGTCAGTCAAGGACCTACTGAGGGAATACTCCTGCGGGTGGACTTGCTCAAACTGTCCCACTAGCTCAGCAGCCCAGGTCCAGTCACTCTATCCCGCCCATCCCATCCCATCACCCAGCCCCGCACATCCCTCCAGCCATCCCCAAGCTTGCCCGCCGGCGAACCGACCCGGCAGGCCCGTCCGGGTCAAACAGCGACAGCAAACCCACAACAGCCCCAGAGCCCTCCGATTTCTGCAGTGGAATTCCAATGGCCCCAGCTCAAGCAAAAGAGCTGAATTGGCCAAAATGCTCCATGACCGCAACGTCGACGTTGCCGTCCTTCATCATCATCATCATCGATGGGGCCTGGCGGAGCGAATCCATATAGCCGGACTAGAGACGTCCGGTACCCCTTAGGAAGTCCACAACTCCCCTTGGGGATTCCCAGAGGACAGCCAATCCATTGCTGCAGTCAAGGTGGAGCCTCCGGGGATTATCTTTAGCAGGACACTCCAGGAGAAGATGTTCCAAAGTTTCCTCATCCTGGAGACAGTCTGAGCAGAGGGGGGATGGGTAGAGGGTAGGATTGACCTGGTGTCGGTACTGCGCCAGCAGCAGACACTTCCCAGATCGCAGTTGGGATAGCATAATTCGTTCCGATTTCAGGAAACCAGCTTCTGATTTAGCCGGAACTGGGCCTTTATCCCGGTAGATGGATTTGGAGCGTGCATGGGAAAGACCTGAATACCACTCCGAGATAATTTTCCTCCTGGTGACAGCCACAGCTGTGTCGTAGTCGACAGGAACCGCTTCCTGTCGCATCCGGGCACCGTTGCGGGCTAGATGGTCAGCTCGCTCATTGCCGTAGATGCCACAATGGCTGGGCACCCAGACCACGAAGCTGATCCCAAATGACGACAGCCAGTTGAGAGAGGTCCAGCCGTCCTTCAGGAAACCCACCTCCAATCGGGCATGAACTTTGAAATCAAGGGCTACACCGTTTACCGGGCCCACCGTCCGGTCAGAAGGAACCGCAATGCCCGTGGGGGCAAAATTGGCGGAGGCGTAGCCGCTCTCATCAAACAGGGTATCCAGCGCTACCTCCTGCCTGCCACTCCCACCGGGGATACCACCACTGAATTGTTGTCCGTCAAACTGTTTGAGGCCCGTGAACTGACTGTTACAAACATTTATGTGCCACCTGTCGTCTCCTGCCAGCAGGACAACAGAACCCAGCAGTTCGACCCATCCCCCTGCCCTCCGGTAGGGGATCCCTTATCCTAGGGGACCTAAACGGACACAGCCCTCTCTGGGACACCTCAGCGTCTGCCTCCGATTCTGTCGAAGAGAAATTCGAGGACTGGATGGAATCGAAAGGTTTTGTTCCAGTTAACGACGGGTCCAGAACTAGAACAAATCCCACCACCGGCAACGGATCGGCCCCAGACGTGTCGGCTGTACACGCATCCTTGGTCCCTGCTGTCTCCTGGTCGGTCGACCCCACCCCCTCTGACTCGGACCACCACCCCATTTGGCTGTCTGTCTCTGCTGTCGGCCCACCGACAAAGAAGAAGCTGAAGCGGCTACGGCTGGCCAAAACGGATTGTGAGTTAGACTTAAAGTGCCTCCCCAAGCGTGACTTAACACGGAAAAAACAAACGGACCTAACTTGTCCGGAAGCGAAAATTTCCAAAGTTGAAAATTTTGACCAAAACTTTTTTGCGACTTGTAGTACTCGTCGTGCTGATTCCAGCCATATCAAATTTGTCTAGTTTCGTTAAGTTAGTATCTAGCTGGCACGGTGCTCGAACGGGTCTCTAAGGGCCGCGCTGAGCGTTTTACACCCATATTATAGGAGGAGCGCTATCGCGCCCCCCCCCCTATAATACATATATACAAAACCTAGTCCTCTGTCCGCTTAAAACCTAAATGTAACCCATACTGCATTTTTCATGCTCCATCGGAGCATTTTTATTCTTGTACAGCTACAGCAAACTAACTAACCTTCAAAAATTCTTTGGAAGTTTCAATTAATTGGCCATTACAAGAATAATCCGACGACACAGTGATCTGATGAGAAGCACCTGATACGAAAGTAGAGTTCGGTAATTCTCCATTAAGTGAAAGGCCTTTCTGGCTGGAGGACAGATTTTTTGCAGAAGACTCCTTGCTTTTCGACTTCTTTGCTTTCTTTGTTGTGCTGCTGTTGGGCAAAACTGAAAGAACATATATGCAGAAGGCTAGAAGGGGTAGTACTTTTGCATTATACCTATTGCGCTACTTTAGTGGTCAGCGAATGAATGCACCTAACTTGTATGACTGTGTCTGTAGCACATCATAATGGATGCTTTCATCTTTGTTACGTCTAGAAACACCAGTTTTCTCGAGTAGCATCCAAAAACACCATATGCAGGCAATAGACGGATCTCTTTAACTTTATCCCCCCCTCAACAAAAGTTGGTCAAATTCAAAAGTTTATGGCTAGAAATCAACAGAACTTCAGAGCATGATTTATACATCGTTGGAATGCTCGGGATGTGATCTATTTAATGGTGTAAAGCAGTTTGCTGTAGCTTTCTACTATAAAAAGTTAAGCTTAAAAGACTACCAAAAATTGTAAAAAGCGGTAATTTTGGTAGTCTTTTAAGCTTAACTTTTTATAGCAGCAAGCTACAGTAAACTGCTTTACACCACTAAATAGAGCACATCTCGAGCATTCCAACGATGTATAAATCATGATCTAAAGTTCTGTTGATTTCTTGCAATAAGCCTTTGAGCCCAATAAGCCTAACTTTTGTTAGGGGGGATAAAGTTAAAGAGATCCCAATAGACTAATATATACTCCTCAGCAACATGTCTAAACTTTCTTTTCTTAAGTATACACTGTTAAAACGAAATTATCACTATTCTAGTTGCAGACACCCATTTCTATCTGTCCTTTCTTCCTTTATTAGTCTCTACAGTAAAGTGCAGTGGTGTATACCTAAAAATACAACAAAGACAAAAGGAAAAGGTAAAGGTGGCCCCTGGAAAATATTTGTTTTCGAAATTTTTGCTATTAAAGTCATCCATCTCCGATTCATCATCGGTTACGAAATGCTTGGGCTGCATATATACGTACTAATTATATACCTGATTTAATATGTTCCGTTTGAACGCCTGAGTCAACAGAAGTCCCGGATGATTTTCGTATCCGCTTAGGACTAGTTTGCTTTTCATTCGTAGAACAACAGTGATGGCGTTTATTTGAAGAGAGACAGAATTTCTCTCTTTCTCTTTTGACAAATCTGCAACACACCAATTGAAAAGTGGATCTTGAATAAGAATAGATTGAATACTAACAAACCATAGATGATAAAGCCAAATCTGCCCACTTCCCTCCAGTAAATTAAGTAACTCCAATTTAAAAACAATAAAAATAATAAAATATAGGTCTTTCCAGTAGTTCAGGGTGGCCTGACAAATTTTGTCAAATTTCGGCACTTGGACGGACCAAAATTTTCGAAAATTTCAAAGTTCCCAAAAATTTGCAGGGAAGCAGCGGGAGCGACAATAATGCAGCCTCTAGGGTTATTTTGGATGCTCTTCAAGATAGGCTATTATATAAAATCCTACCGGTGAGCCCACACTGGAGGTGGGTTTTCCCGCATATTAAAATGGGTTTTTCCCGCTTGACTATATATACATATACATGTATACAGCCCAGTCTGACTTATTAAGACGGCTTTGAAGCATACGTTTTGGCCATTTTAGCATTTGGGCCGACTTTGGCCACTAGCCAAAAATTTTTCTGGCTCCGGGAGGCACAAAAGCTAGCTTGTCTTCTTATTTTTGTTGCGTACCACAAGAACAAGAATAAAAATGCTCCAATGGAGCATGAAAACCGCGATATGAGTGACATTAGGTTGTAAATGGACAGAGGACTAGGTTTTAAAACGTTAATATGGGAAGGGCAGGTTGTAAATGCCAGGTTAAAAGCACACTAATATGGACCAGCTTCGCATTCGCCGAACAACCCATATTCGCGAAAACTGCCCAGACAGTTGCTATCGACAGTTAGAAAATTTTACTATTTGTCAGCATGGCCCTGCAAAATTCCGCTCCGTAAAGGTTCGAAAAAATACACCCACCCTAAGTCGGGCTAGAAGCTACGGAGCCCAGTCAAACTGTGCCCCATAAAAGCGCAATCTTATTTATATCCAGCCATGGTATGACCGTTGCCCCAAGGCCCCGCACTCAAGCAGGCTAAGGACTCAAAAATGGAACTATGAAAAAGTTGGTTTTCAAATTTTGATCAGTTGGTAACTTTTTGGCTCTTGTTCGCTACACTAAAGCTATAGTAGCACCTAATGTTTTAACATAATACACATTGCTTCCAGTTTTTTGGCAATAGGTTCGTTCGCCCCTGCGCCGCACAGTCGCGCAGCAGCGGGTGTATGTTCTTCGAACCCGCTGGGCACTTGGGTCCGAAATAAAAATAACCTGAAGTCTTATTTAAGCTGCTAGAAATCAACCAAGTGTCGAGTTTCCGCGTTTTTAGCGGTATTCATGGCTGTAGCGTGCACTGACGGTCTCCTGGGTTGGTTCCAAGGGGTCAACCTTTACCTTACTACAGTGTCGTATGATTGGATTGAAAATTTGTGCTCAACTATGCAGGACTTTACTGGAATTGACTTTAAGCACTGTTTTATGCTAGCATTCACAGCTATATATAGGAGTGATTCCATTAATATAGATTCAATTTTAGAAGCGAGTATATAGTCTGTCGCTACTGCATTTTCAGGACATCAAGCCGCTGTAAATTACTTGCGACAGTATCGGTAACAAAAGTCGACGATATTCCGGTTACTTAGAGCATTGAAACGAGTTGAAAAACCTCGGGAAAATTACGAATCTAGAGTTAACGTAATAAATAATATATACCATATGGTAAACTATAACGACAGTAGCATAGGTACAAAAAATTTTAGGGGGGGCGGTTTTGACCGAGGAATTTTTAGGGGGGGGGGGGTAAAATTTTCTAGTTTAGAGTAACATGCACATTGCGTATTCTACTGTAAGTTATCCTATTAATTCAAAAGTATTCTATGGTTCATGTTATCGACTTGTTACAACTGAAAACGAAATCCTAGTCCCAAATGGGCGGTCAGGGGGGGGGGGCGGAGCCCCCCAGAAGTTGAGGAAATTTTTAAATTTCGCCATGAAACGCTATTGAAACATTTAATCAGGTAGTGCGCGTCAGCGCACTACCTAGAATAGGGAAAAAAGGCGTATTGCGCAGTGTTGGAACATATATAGTTTCCCCTTGGTGCCGGCGGAGGAGTTGAGCTAGAGCCTTGATATTGTACCAGTAGAAAGCCCTTCACGAGGGGTACATTCCATACCTGAACGGGAGGTCAAATTTCACTGACCCTTGTGGAAGCAAATTTGGGTACCCCTTGTGAGAGCGATTTTTCTTAGGGGTACTTTTGAAAGCGATTTTTAAGCTATTTTAGCCTATTTTTAGCAAAAAACAGCAATTTTTAAGCTAAAACACGTATTTTGGACGTTTTTTAGCTAAAAATAGTAATTTTAAATGAAAAATTTCGGCGGAGCCGGAAAATTTTTTGAAATTTTAGTCGTAAAACCTATTTTTTGGGCAATTTTCTTACCCCTTGTGGCCAATTTTCTTACCCCTTGTGGGAGCAATTTTGCGACCCCTTGTGGGCGACTTCGCCGAGGGGGGGGGGAAATTCCCCCCCCTTTCCCCCCTTGTCCATCTGTGGTCCATGCTCTGCAAATTTGAGCAAAATCGGCCGAGCCGTTTCTGAGATATGGCAGATTGAACTTTTCAACGCACGACTTTCCTGTTTTTTTGTACACCCCCCCTCTAGAGGTCGGAGGTCTCAGATTTTCTATACCATATGGGGGGTTTTTAAACAACTTTTTCCCCATTTCTGGGAAAATGAGTATGGACTAGGTAGGACCTCCCCATAGGTCTGTGTACATAGCAGGATTTCGATTTTTTCGGACATTTTTCCAAAATAGTCAATTCGTTTGTCAAGATTCAATTGAGCAGGTCTAGGCCAAGGGGTCTGAGGTTCGGCGAGGAGCATGGCCCCATGGCCCTAATTGCCATAGGGTATATGAATTTTCGATCTGGCTTCTGTCGCGCCCTGGCCAGGGGTCGAAAGTTAAGTGTGTAGAAGGGGAGAGCTGCTGGGCTGAGGTTTTGTATTCGAATAGGAACCCCTATATGGTGAATCTAAAAGGCCCATTAGTTTCGCTCTAGGACCTATCCGTGGGGCTGGGGGGCACCCTGATGGTGCTGGGCCCAACCGTGTCGCAACTCCAACTTTAGCCTCTTATATAGAAAGATCCACTGTGAGCAGGTCTTTCTTATTTGGTATTTCGGGTTGGCTGCGGGAGGACTACAGCATAGGCGATAGTAGGTTTCGTCCGGACCCCTGTGGCGCCCTGGCCAGGGGTCCGGACCGGGAACCGGGCCCAAAATGACCAAAAATCGATTTTTCCAAAAGCGGTCAAATTTGGTATCAAATGAAAGCCCTTGATGAGGCGAACATTTTTTGTCATTGGAGGACCCCTCCAAAGTGGACCCCGCGGCCTGTAGCACTCTGACCAGGGTCCGGACCGGTCCAAAATGGCCAAAAATCGATTTTTCCAAAAATGGCCAAGTTTGGTATCAAATGAAAGCCCTTGATGAGGCGAACATTTTTTGTCATTGGAGGCCCCTCCAAACTGGACCCAGCGGCCCGTGGCGCCCTGACCAGGGTCCGGACCGGTCCAAAGTGGCCAAAAATCGATTTTTCCAAAAGTGGCCACGTTTGGTATCAAATGAAAGCCCATGATGAGGTGAACATTGTTTGTCATTGGACGACCCCTCCAAAGTGGAATCCGCGGCCTGCAGCGCCCTGACCAGGGTCCGGACCGGTCCCAAATGACCAAAAATCGATTTTTGCAAAAGCGGCCAAGTGGGGTATCAAGTGAAAGTCCTTGGTGAGGCGAACATTTCTTGTCATTGTAGGACCTATATATATATAAAGTGTCTCTACCGGTCTGTGGTGCCCAGGCCAGGGGTACGGACTGGTCCAAATGGCCAAAAATCGATTTTCCCAAAAGTGGCCAAGTTTGGTATCAAATGAAAACCCCTGGTGAGGCGAACATTTTTTGTCATTGGAGGACCCCTCCAAACTGGACCCAGCGGCCTGTGGCGCCTTCACCAGGGTCCGGACGACGATGATGGCCAAAAATCGATTTTTCCAAAAGTGGCCAAGTTGGGTATCAAGTGAAAGTCCTTGGTGAGGTGAACATTTCTTGTCATTGTGGGACCCCTCTAAAATGTTTCTACCGCTATGTGGCGCCCAGGTCAGGGGTCCGGACTGTTAAAAACTTGCCAAAATTCACAATTTCCGAAAGTGGTCCAGTTCGGTATGAAATGAAATTCCTTTTTGAGGCGAACAATTTTTGTTATTGGAGGACTCCTCTAAAGTGTACCCCTAGCGGACTGTGGTACCCGACCGGAAAAAATGGTCAAAATTCAAAATTTTCAAAAGTGGCCATGCTCGGTATCAAATGAAAGCCGTTGGTGAGACGAGCAGGGTTGGGAGTCTCGGTCTCGGTCTCGCCCAAAAGCCGACACTTGGCCAGTCTCGGTCTCGCTCACCCAAAAGTCTCGGTCTCGGACCGAGACCGGAAATTTTTTGAAAACATCTAATTTTGGCGAAAATTTTAAATCAATGTTATGAAAATTAACTAACGAGGTGCGGAAACCATATGTTTATGTGTTAAAGCCCCTAATACTAGATCTAAGCCTCAAAAAATGGTTGAAACTAATTTTAAGCTAAAAATTGCTAGTCTCGGTCTCGATCTCGCCCAAAAGCCGAGACTTAGCCAGTCTCGGTCTCGGTACCTTGGTCTCGGTCTCGTTCTCGGTCTCGGTCTCGCCCAACCCTGGAGACGAGCAAATTTGGTTATTGGAGGACCCCTCTAAAATGTCGATAGTGGCTCGTGACGCCCTGGACAGGGATATGGGGCCAAACATCGATTTCGCTCGCACCCCCCCGGACTGTTTTTCGAGAAACTCTTTATAAACGGTTTCTGATGCAGAAACAATTGCATTTTTCAAATTTTCCCTCAGCACGACTACCTCCTCCCAGGTGGGCGTTCGGCCCCCCGTCATCATGTTTTCCGACAAAGCTTTGTAAAACTCGCTGGTCTACACGTATATACGTACGGAAACTATTGCGTTTTTACAAATTGTTCCAACCCCACGCAGCGCGACGCCCCCCCCCCCCGGTGGGCGTTCGGCCCCCCGTCGTCATGTTTTCCGGCATACCTTTGTAAAAGTTGCTGATGTACACGTACGTACGGAACCAATTGCGTTTTTTCAAATGTTAGCTCCCCCACGCAGCGCAATTTCGCAAGATAAAATTGTACATACGAGAAAGCAGGAGCTCATATCAACATATTGTAATTCACGCGCATAGGTATAAAACCCATTCACAGTTAATGAGTTTACCGTATCGAAGGTAACATTGCTAGAAAAATGAACCGTTGAGCTGGATATATCGCAATTCACGGGACTAAGATGGACGGAGGAATTGCCTGTTCCACGCTACCCGACTGCATTCCCTATTCGGCGTTGAATCTAGTTTCTATAATTTTCAGCGCCGACTGCTTTCCCTATTCGGCGCTGAATCTAATTTCTATCATTTTCAGCGCCGACTGTCAACTATATTGGCATTTTTCCGCCCTTCCTTCTTTCCCTATTCTAGCCAATGCATGCCCGTCTAGGGTATTTTCCCCTCTAGTTCTTTATACATAAGTAACAGAAATGCTCCGCACAAAAGGGGATAATATGTGTGTTGGGCCCAGGGTATTTTTTACAGGGGGGGGCGGCCCCCCCCAAATTGACCTTCCCCCCCCCCGAAAATGCCTTCCCCCCCCGAAATCGCCCCCCCCCCGAAAATGCCTTCCCCCCCGAAATCGCCCCCCCCGGGATTTTGGTCTGCCCCCTTAATGAGGTCTACATTTTTTCCAAAAATGGTCAAATTTTCAATTTTCAAGATTTTTTCGTAAAAATGGCTATTTATACCTTAAATCCTGGCATTTTTGAGAACTTTTTGTGTTTCACCATGCAAAATACGCCAAAAATACCATTTTTGGCTCATTTTGGCAAAAAATCTTCCCCCCCCCCGGGCCCGGGGCCCCCCCCGGGAAGCCCCCCCCCCGGAAAAAATCCCTAAAAAATACCCTGGGGCCTATGTCTATCCTTTAAATTCCGGTTGAGAAAGTAAAGGCATAAATACGACATAACAACTTTTGGTGGATGGTTCCATGTCAAAATGCTCAGCTCACTTAGGGCTTTCATTTGATATATATATATACACCAAATTTGACCACTTTTGAAAAATTTTATTTTCGACCCAAAATCGCCTAAGTCCTCATACCACCCACCACAGCACTCTACAGCCACCTTAGGTACGCAGTTCTATGACAAAAGTTGCTCCGCTCACTTAGGGCTTTCATTTGATACCAAATTTGACCACTTTTGAAAAATTTTCTTTTTGACCCAAAATCGCCTAAGTCCCCACCCCACTTCACCACAGCACTCTACAGCCACCTTGGGTACGCATTTCTATGACAAACGTTGCTCAGCTCAGTAGCTCACTTAAGGCTTTCATTTGATACCAAAGTTGACCACTTTAGAAAAATTTTATTTTAGACCCAAAATCGTTTAAGTCCCCACCCCACCACAGCACTCTACAGCCACCTTGGGTACGCAGTTCTATGACAAAAGTTGTTCAGCTCATTTAGGGCTTTCATTTGATACCAAATTTCACCACTTTTGAAAAATTTTATTTTTGACCCAAAATCGTTTAAGTCCACACCCCACCACAGCACTCTACAGCCACTTTGGGTACGCAGTTCTATGACAAAAGTTGCTCAGCTCACTTAGGGCTTTGATTTGATACCAAATTTGACCACTTTTGAAAAATTTTATTTTCGACCACTTCACCACCCACCACCTTCACCACCACCCAGGGGGGGGGCGGGGGGGGCGGCCGCCCCCCCTGTCAGGTTTCGAAGGTCAGAAAAATTAAGAAGCGGAAAGGAGGAAAAGCAGAAAAAACAAAAATTTTCGCGCCTTCGGCGCGAATTAACCGTTCTTTGGTTGTTTTAAGGATAGCATATGGGGCAGGGTGGGGTGGCTGGTCTTCAATTATTTTTCGGTATATAGCAGGCAGCAGTTGCTATACTTCTGTGCGTTCTATGCATAGTATGCGTTGCTGTTTGTTTCTATTTTGATTTGACATAGTAAACTAAAATATCTGTTCAAGGGAACATTATACGTAGCTAACCAACTATTCACTTCCCAAGGCAAAGAATTCAAAGTTTTGAACACAAATTTACTCCGAAGTTTAAAATTTTCTTTGACTTAAGGGGGGCTGCGCCCCAGAACCCTGCGTATCTATTTTTCGCCAGCTATTCATACTTTGACACTGCAGTTCGATGAGCAGAGCATGCAACGTAAAATGAAGCTAAGGCTCTTAGCATTGTTTAAAAACACGTAAAAACGCAGTAACTCGAAGCTAAAAGCGTTTATAGCTTTACAACGTTGAGAAGCAATTTTTGTAATTTTACGCAGTCGAAATTAAAAATACGCATTCTAAAATAAAAATACGCAAAATTTACGCAGGAACGATTTTCAAAAACCCATTAAAATCCCCTGGTATGCACGCATTTTTTACAGAATGCAATTTAAAATGCACACATATAAGCTCAGTCAAATTTTGCTTCCGCTAACCACAACACGGCTCGAAAAAATTTTTCAAACCACGGTTTTTTGGGCAAAATTGGGGGAATTTGCCCAGCAGTTTGTCCACTGAACAATTGGACCACAGAGGAAAAAGAAGTGAACATTTCTATTACGGTTTTGTTGCTACTTTTCAAAAAATCTGCAATTTTTTCTTGGGGGCAAATCGAAAGTATGACTCAAAACATGTGCAAAAATATCAAAATTTGAAAAATTCGCTCAGCATCATCATTCGCTTTCATCCTTTGAGACAACGAAAAGTGGTCAGAAAAATTGTTTTCACGTCTAGAATGCAAAAAATTCTCAACTTCTGGAGGGCTGCGCCCCCCAGACCCCCTGCTTTCGCATTTCTGGGAATGATTAATTCTATTTAACTACCTCAGCCAATAAAACCAGCTACTACATGCTTGTTCTCAGAGCACGAAAACATGTGTAGAAATAAATTTTAAAAAATTTTCAACATTGTTGCCGCCCCCCCTGTCAGAAAACTCTGGGTGCGCCACTGCCACCACCCTTCATCTTCAAAAGTCAAACTGGCACCAGTCCAGCAAAATAGGTACGTCGGACGGAAATAAGGATAACGGGAATGAGCTGGGCGCACCAGAAAACACCTATAGACAAAGTTTTGAGAGGCCAGGTAAAGCCTACTATGGACCTCCAGGAAGCGGTTTCCAACTTGACCCTCCCGACGGCAATGTAGAACCAGCCCAGCAAGATGGGTGGGTCTGACGGTAAAACTGACTATGGGAATCGATTCTCCGTGCTAGAAAACCATTGTATGAAAGATTTGAGCCTTTAAAGTTGGATAGCGAGAAATTTCAATTTTTCATTTTTCGAATTTTCGCCATTTTTGACGGGTACTGTGGTCGCTAGGGAGGCTGTGTTTTTTATTTGCTCAAAAAAGTGCGCAATGACACACTTTTTTCCTGAAATGAGCAAAAAAGTTTGGGCTTGTGCGCACGCTTGCGCAGTTTTTCCAAAAATTACTAAGATTATTCACTGAAAAAGTTCATAAAATTGGGTGGCATGGCAATTTTACAAAATTTTTTTAATTTTTCTTAGAAGCACCCCAGACGCAGTTATTTGCAGTCATAGCTACGTATTATATATCTTTGAAATCGAACTAAATCATTAGGGTATGCATCTCATTGTAAATTCATATTCTCACATATTCTTTGAGTATTTGACTACACTATCACCGGAATAACTTTTTCTGTTGCCTGAATTTTTCAACTTTCTGCTTTGGGTAGTGGGCTTTTTGGTATTTTTATAGAATTTGGCAGCTTCTGAGGGCTCCGATTCCCTTGCATGGCTTGTTGATTTATATATGCGCCAATCAGGCTATTCAGTTTTTAGTATATATATTTGATGTAAGACATAAGCTGTCGTTCTGAACATTCTAAAAATGTCATGCAATTGCAAATATGTACGTAATCGTAATGAAAATAAATTATAGTATTTCCGGCTATGCGCACTTTGTTAACGAATTGCGCAAAAAATTTAGAGGCAGTGCGCAGAAGAGCGCAAAAGAGTTTGAGCAAATAAAAAACACTGTAGGGAGGTGATAGAGAAACGCAAACGGGACCGTTAGTTAGTTCAATATATGTAATTTCTGAATATAAAAAGAAATCAGCTCCACCTCGTAACGTTCGACCTAAGCGACAACCACAGAAATGGTCATTTTTCGCTCTGAGCCGACCGATAAATGATTTATCAATTGACTAACAACATTTTGTACCTTAATTTGCTATTTTCTACGTTTATATACTGTCTTGTCACTGAAACTTTTAGGATGCTCCCATTAAGAACTGCGTATTTATATAAACCAATAACTATTTGCCAAGGCTGTGATGTTGGGTACAGTACAGAAACTAAGAACTTATATATACAACTTTGTTAGCTTTTAATAAAAATAATAATTTTGATAATCTAAATAACCAAAATTCGCGCCGGAGGCGCGAAAATTTTTTATGACGTAGAAAATGCATCAATGTTGAGCTAATTTGAAGCATTCATGTATAATTTATGTACGTATGTTTCTAATAAAGTTAAACGCCAGCGCGGAGTGCGGGCGTGCATAATATTTTTCTTTTGCCCAATTTTTTCAGGGGGGCAAAGCCATTATTTCGGGGAGCGCGGCCGCCCCCCCCGCCCCCCCCCGTATCTTACGCTAGTGTATATATAACGACTTTTGCTACGTTCACATACTCAGATCGGGCTGCCAGGTTCTTCAGCAGAAAAGCTTTCAGCACTAAACTGAAAACTCAATTTTTTCGAATTTGAATGATTTGAATGATGGTTTCCATCTCCTGGAAGCTGCCTTGCCGCGGTGGAAATGCTTACAGCCCATGGCTTACCAAATGGTTTCCCCTCTCGGGCTGCCCCTGGTTTGGGAGGCCGCATACCCTCCTTGGATCCCAACGCGGGACAGATCTACTACCCCCTGCAGCCGTGTTTTGCTCAGCCGGGCGGGGCAAATCAGCCTACCTCGCTCGGCTGCTGTTGATGGCTGGAGACGTTGAACCAAATCCGGGTCCGCGATGGCCTTGTGCAGTCTGCGGGTTGCCGGTCAGCCGTCGCTCCTTTTCCATCAATTGCACAGTCTGTCAACTCTGGGTGCATGATGGAATGTGTACTTAGTGGGATCTTTCCTGGCAGTTTCAGGCGGGGACTGACTCAGCGGACTATAGACACTTTCCGGTGCAGTCGCTGCAACAGACCTGATCACTCCTAGGCTCCCACTCCACTCCTACTACCTACCTCAGCGTCACCTACCCCAGCCCCGCGTGCAGTAAGACCTAGCCTGCCCTCGACCACGTCAACCATCACGGACGGCTCCGTCAGTCGTCGCGGTGAAAACGCTCACCGGTCCCGCAACAAGCTCAGATTCTTGCAGTGGAATACGGGAGCCCTCTCTTCAGCCAAAAGGCTATTCCTCCGGAAAATCCTGAAGGAAGAACAGATCGATGTTGCCGCTATCCAGGAAACCTGGTTAACAGAGGGTGACCAGTTGCTACTCTCGGACTTCAACGAACAACACTGCTACAGGAAACGGAACCGGCGACAGACTACCCAAAAGCCCGCGGGGGTCGGGGGCGGAACTGCCCTGCTCGTGCGGAAGGGCATAGACTATTTGCGTATCGACACCCCACTGACTGCGACCTCAGACGACTCCATTAACGCCGTTGCTTTGCGACTTCACATAAACGGGAAAATTATATATACCTCCGTGTACGTTCCTCCGTTCATTCGTACCGCGGACCTCCCAGTCCTTCGAACCTGGACCTCTCCCCAGCACCAGGAGCACTATCGTCTTGGGCGACTTCAATGTTCAATTCAGTGTGCTGTGGGATCCATTCTAACCGGCCAACAGCATAGGCGAGGATCTGGAGGACTGGATCACTACGAACTGGATCGCTATTCCATGGTACCCCACCCAAAGATTCTTATGCAACAATCCGCTTGTCTCTAGCTTGTTTCCTGAGCCCTGTAGCTCTGATACAAAATTGGCCTTTTTTGGCCAAAATAGCGGTTAAGCTACCTTTGGCCGGCCAGCCAGGTGGCATCGGTTCACTTTCGGGATATATACGTTCAGAAAAACCAAACTTGAAGCTGAAAATGCCCAGATCGTTCTATCATTAAGTCAGAAAATTGCACTTTTCCGAGCGTGACTTTCACGGAAAAAGACAAACGGACCTAACTTGTCCGGAAGCGAAAATTTTCAAAGTTGGAAATTTTGACCGAAACCTTTTTGCGACTTATAGTACTCGTCGTGCTGATTCCAACGATATCAAATTTGTCTAGTTTCGTTGAGTATTTAGCTGGCACGGTGCTCGAACGGGTCTCTAAGGGCCGGGCAGCGCCATTTACACCCATATTATGTACGTATTATAGGGGAGCGCGCGCACTCCCCTAGGCACGGTTTACACTGTTATTCGACAATAGGGGTCGCCAGGTGCGTAGCCAGGGGGGGGGGAATTCCCCTCCCCCCCGAAATTGTGTTGCAACCCAGGAATTTTTTCCTGCCATGTGTAAAATGCCCATTTTTCAAAAAATTGTCGCGCCTTCGGCGCGAAATAAGTGCATTGTATCGTTATAATATGTGTTTCGCGCTTCAAAGTAAGTACCATTTGCTCTATTTGCTGTACTCTGACCACCTTCTGCATTATTAGGGTGCATGAACACGCACTGCGCCATAAAAATTATTGTAATTTCAACGAATGCTCTGTAAAAATTCCACGAAAGTCACGAAATACAAAAATTTCTCAGCTTCTGGGGAACTCCGCCCCCCAGACCCCCCGAAAATATTTTGCATTCCCCCCCCGAAATTTTTTCTGGCTACGCTAGTGGGGGTCGCTGTATATATATACGCGTACTTAACAGAAAGCACATCATCATTCTGCAGCATGACGGTGGGGCACCAGTTTGGAACCAGGAACCCATCCATGTAAAACTCCGGCTCTACACAACCAGTAATTTCCAATCTTTCACAGAGAGACAGACCAAATTGAGAAAAATTGTGTATCTTGGCCATTTCAAAGGGAAACACAATAGCCTGCAACTGTGGTTCCTCCACGTCCAAGCGAAGCCGTACTCGACTCCATTGATGAGGAGCAGTAGCCATATTTTATAATAATATATAATCTAAAAATTACGTACATATATATATATATATCACGTGGAAGCCTGGGCTTTTTTAGGGTTTGGTATGACTTGGCCCAATACGTAAGTATGATTGGTTGTTTTACACAACGCCGCCACATCTGGGTTTTTAACTTTGGGGGGGGGGGGACGCCCCCCCCACTCGACCCCCTTCCCCCCCCCCCACTCGGCCCCACCCACACTTTTTTGGGCTCCCCCCACTCACTATAAGGTGCCCAGAAAATGTCAAATTTTAAAAATATTTGGTCAGAATTTTCAAAAATTTTGCTAAACGATCAGCATCTTCATTCCCTGGAACCCCACAGTGGGCAGGGATCCACTGGATTGTGACGTCGATTTTGCGTCGGCTAGTGAGCTCTTCAAGCATCCGCCAGATTTCAGACTGGAGGGTACTGCCTCAATTAGTTGGGCCCATAGCCAGCTGGCTTATCCCTTGGCAATTTTTTATGGGGGGGGGGGCTTCATGGGGGGGCCCCCCCCAGCGAGGGGGGGGGGCTCACCCAAAATGGGGGGGGATATTTTTAGAAAATTTTTTCGAATTTTTGTGGGTTTTTTGTGTACAAACTGCTAAAAATCGCTAAAAATGACTTATTCTATGTGTTTTTTACGCTAAAATAGCGAAAATTTAGTCAAAAATCCGGCGAAGCCGGAAAATTTTTTGAAAATTTAAGGTAAAAATGGTAAAATTTGGGATTTTTTGGGGTTATGGGGGGGGAGGTCGGGATGTATGGGGGGGCTTTTCATGGGGGGGCTCCTCGAATGGGGGGGGAGGTCGCCGAATGGGGGGCGGCCCCCCACCCCCCCCCCCACTAGGGATAAGCCAGGCCAGCCTCTGGACAGCGCTCTTAGAGTCAGTGAGTAGCACCAGTCGATTGTGGTGCCAGTCGATTTCTTCCGAAAGCACTGTGTCGAGGCCGCAGAGTATGGCAGTCAGCTCTGCACGGAAGCTAGAGCAGATAGATCCAGCCGGTCTGCTGAATCGAATGGGGGCTGGCACACATGATCCTCTGATTACGATGCCGCTGCCTCCTTTGAAGATTCCTTCCTGCGCTGAGCCGTCAGTCCAGACTTGGATATCATGGGGAACCAAGGCTGCCATTGCTATATACTAGAGCTGCCGCTTTGCTGATTTCGGGGAGGTCTGTATTGCTATTCCAAAATTATATATATAATTTGTAGTTAAACCTGGTCAGCTGACTTGACGTACGTGGAGAGCCCCCATAATACTGGGCTTATTCTAGTGGGGGGGGGTCCCCCTATAAACACCCTTCCCCCCAAAAAATCGCCCCCCCCCAAAAGTGGGTGCCCTTTTGGTATATATACCAACTTTTGCCCTGAAAAAATCGCTCAGAAGGCCCAATTTTCAAAAATTTGCCAGTTTCGTCGGAGATTTTAGTCGGGTTTTGCCTATATATAAATTTAAGGGGGGGGGGCGCCGGGTACCAAATTTTATAGTCACCGATTTCGCTCATTTTCGGGTGTAATATACCCCCATATGTGTCCAAAAACAAGACACGTTTTTAGAGTCCAGAGTCAATCCAGTTAAGAGATATTGCAGTTCAAATCCCTACAATTTAGTATTTACGCCACAGTGTTTTTTTTCGCCGACGGCTTATGTGTAACGTTACACACCTCTCCAAAATTTTTTGCTATTTTTCAGAAAAAAGTGTGTAACTACCTAAAAATTCCTAATTTACGCGCGTTTTGCTGAACACATGTATACAATTAACAAAATTATTCCGTTAAAAAATTATAAGTAAAATTTTAACATCTTATTTACTGCAATATTTCGAGTTTCACAAAATCAGATCGACAAAATTAAAAAATTGAGCAGTTACATCGATGATTTGCATTTATTGGTTTTAACTTGATAGAACGAAGGAAAACATCAGTGCACCGAAGGAGCAGAATTCTTCGAAAGGCCTCCTGTATCACAAAACTTGGCAAGGAACCAGTTAAATTTTGCTTCATAAGCTGAAAAATTTTGGTGTGTACGCGTTTTTAATACAAGAACGAACAAATATAGCCAATATAATATGCATATAACTAGTATATACTTAAATACCGAAAATAAAATGCAAGACATGGTACAAAAGGGGGGTCTGGGGGGCGAAGCCCCCAGAAACGGTAAATATGTGAAAACAAACGAATGAGCATTGGAAAAAGTTCCGACCATTTGGTAAAATTTGTCCAAAATTTTGGTGTAACGTTACACAGTCGCCAAAATTTTTTTGCTATTTTCCAGAAAAAAGTGTGTAATTACACGCGTTTTTGAGCAAAAAAACACCGTACGCCACTATGCCTCGATAAAGGCTTCGAAGACGTGTACACATAGGATGACAAAAGACTACCTTATGGTCAATACATCAAATTGAAGCCTCTATCTTGGGCTATTTATTGCTGTGCAAATGACAATGATACGTCAAGCAACGAGCGAGAAACGGCGTTCGAACCATTTGATCAAGCTCCTTCCGACTGTTATTTACTTCAAACTTTAATGCGGCTTAACTTCATCATACTGCTTTGTAGAGACTTGGTGCAAGAAGATAAAATGTTCAGGACATCGAGAGCTTCAATTTGATATACAATTTGGCTGTATTTGAAAAATTTGAAAATTTGCGATTTGACTCTAGGCCTCCGTCATAGGACTAAGGCATGCATCCACAGTTCAACACCAGCAATTGCACTTAAATTTAGCTCACATCTTCCTTTCATATGTGCAAACTGGCACACCAAATTTGGTTGGAATAGCTCGGCTTTCACCCGACTTATGAACCATTATATCCAAAAAATTGAGAAAATGACTTGTTTTGAGGCACAACGCCAACGCGGTAAGCAAAAGTATGAACTATACACAAGTAGCAGCATGGATTTTGCGTATGGAAATTGAACCTCTATTTGTATAGTGTGTTAATATCTATACGCGAAATCTGTGCAGTAAACGGCTAGTTCAGGCCGCGACGAAACATTTCTTTGGTGACGTTTATGTAACTCAAATTTGTGCAAAAACCGGCTTCACCCAACTTTGAAAATTTTTAGAAAATCGCTGAGCTAACACAAAAATACCTCATATAGATATTAACACGCTACCTAGTCGGTAGTCCAGATTAACATTTTGCCCAGCTATAGCTCGTTTGCTCTTGCACAGCGCTCAAACTTTTGGTTACCGCTCAATTTTCCTAACTTTTTCATTTTCCTATGTTTAACACATGCCGGGGCCACCTTTGGAGGACTATATATTGTGAATGATAGGGAAATTTTGCAACAAACGCAACTGTCTTGTTTTGGGGACCCATGGGGACTAAATATGTGAAAATGAGAAAAATCGGAGATGGTCGAAAATTCGCGACCCCCTTAAGCGCTATTTTTGCACTAAAAATGAACTTTTTTGGCGATAAAAATAGCGCTATTTCTAGCATGTTTTTAGAAAAATTTTCGCTCCCCCCCCCCAAGAATGACTCAACCCCCGAGGAGCCCTCCCCCAAAGAGCCACAAAGAAAAATTCCCTAGAATAAGCCCAGTAATATGAGCTATACATAAAGGCACTTTGCGGATTTTTGGAAAAGTGCTGATAAGTCAAATTAAAGAAAACTAATTAACGGCAGGGAATTAAGAGCTAAAATTCACATTTTTGCAAAATAACCATCTTTAGCTCTTTATGTATATATATAGCTGTTATAAACATTTTTTCGAATTTCTTACAAAAATTTTCAAAAACAAGTATATATATAACAAAAATGCTCCGCAACAAAAGAGGATAATATGTGTGTTGGCTGTATCAATATATATATCCTTTAAATTCCGGTTGAAGAAGTAAAGACAAAAGTTTCATAGGCACGTGACGTTATTTGGCACAGCAAGTTTGGGAGGGTGGCTCCATGAAAAAAGTTGTTCCGTTCGCTTAGCACTTTCATTTGATACAAATTTGACCACTTTTGAAAAATTCCATTTTTGACCTAAATAAAATCGCCAAGTCCCCACCCCACCGACCACAGTACTCTACAGCCACTTTGTATACGCAGCTCTATGACAAAAGTTGCTCACCTCACTTAGGGCATTCATTTGATACCAAATTTGACCACATTTGAAAAATTTTATTTTTGACCCATTTTTGACCTATTTTTACTGCATTTTTAGCGATTTTAGACCATTTTGGATTCTCCCCCACTAGTGGGGGGGCTCCCCCCACTCTCCCCATCCCCACTTTTTTTCGCCTAGAAAAAGCCCAGGGTTTGGAACATATTCTAAGGGGGGTACTCTGAGCTCGGCTTGGGGGGAGGCGGAGGACAGGCCCGGCCCGCACCCAGGGTTTTGGGTCCAAGGTTACACGCAACGGGGGGTCTGGGGGGCGGAGCCCCTAGAAGTTTAAGTATTTTTGTATTTTTGCCCAAAAACAGTATCTGGCTTTTTCCTAGGCAAAAATTTCCGGGGGGGGGGAAGTCGGGGGGGGGGGGGTCCCCCCAAGGTGGGGGGGGGGGGGGGGCTCGGTTTTGTGGGGGGGGTGTAAAGTTTGAAGAAAAATGTCTAAAAATAGCTATTTTTTGCTGCTGAGCTAAAATATTCACTATTTTTAACTTAAATTTAAGCTTAAAATACGTAGCTAAAAATGCTTAAAAATAGGTAAAAATCCTAATCAATAAAAATAAAAAATAAAAATTTTCAAAATTTGCCCTCAAAACCCTATTTTTCCGGGCACTTTAGGGTAGGGGGGAAGGCATACCTGAACGGGAGGTCAAATTTCACTGACCCTTGTGGAAGCAAATTTGGGTACCCCTTGTGAGAGCGATTTTTCTTATGGGTATTTTTGAAAGCGATTTTTAAGCTATTTTTGTCTATTTTTTGCAAAAAACAGCAATTTTTAAGCTAAAACACGTTTTTCGGACGCTTTTTAGCTAACAATAGTAATTTTATGTGAAAAATTCCGGCGAAGCCGGAAAATTTTTGGAAATTTTAGTAGTAAAACCTATTTTTTTGGCAATTTTCTAACCCCTAGTGGCCAATTTTCTTACCCCTTGTGAGAGCAATTTCGCGACCCCTTGTGGGCGACTTCGCCGAGGGGGGGGGGGAAATTTCCCCCCCCCCCTTGTCCACCTGTGGGGGAAGGCCCGAATCCTGGGGGGGGCGACCCGTCTGAGAGGGGAACGGACTTCTGGGGGCCCCCCCCCCCCCCCCCCCCTCTGTAGGAAAAAGCCAGAGTATATATACATTGGACGTTTATTTCTTGGAAAAAGTGAATTAACGCGCCGAAGGCGCGAAAATATTTTAAAAATAGCTTTAAAAATTTAAAAATAGATTTAGGGTGTGTGAATTACCCCTAGGTGTGTGCGCGTGTGTGTGTTTGAGATTAGTTAGATAAGTACCTACTTAAGGTGGTGATTCCTTTTGGTGTCATCAACTTTGAACCACTACTACTCATTCATTATAAGGAGTTAGGAAGTCATATTTATATCAAAATGTAGCTTAACATTTTCTCTTTTCAATGAGTACAATGAACTTAAGTTTGGCTTTTCAAAATTTTTTTATTGTATTTTAGAAGAAGTATAATTTTTCAGTTTTTTTTGCAGGGTGAAGTAATTTTTTCGCTGGACATCGGTTACATCATTCGATACCTCTATCAAATAGCTGGAGACCCTTTTTTAATTATTGTGAAATCGGTCTTCGTTGTAGAGAAATTAGCAAAAAGGTATGCGCAACCTGGATTTTGCCTACTTTTCCCAACTTTGGCAAGAGATCATGTTCGCTAGAAAGTCGCAATCGGGGCAACTAAAAAAGGGTCTCGGGGCAATTTAGTGTAGAACTCATCTGCAAAATGGCAGTCCTTCATCTTGCACAGGGAATGTTCCACAATCCCCGGAAAAAATTGGTCGTGTTTTTGAAAAAACTACATTTTTTTAAATTACAGCCAACAGGATATCAATTGGATAACGACCATGTCGCAGATAAATGGTCTCTGCAAGACCTATAAAATGATACTCTTGGTTTGATTTTGCGGCATGTGCAGCTAAAGAAATAATGGATTATTTGATTTCACCAAAAATGACAGGTTTTCGACGCCAAAATAAGAAAATTGGTTATATCTCAAGATAGCGAAAAGGTAGAAAGTTACTTTAAAAAGCAAAAATGTAGAGCATAAAGAGATCTTTCGAATGAATGTAGTTATAACTATGCAGCTGCTGCTCAACTGGCACAAATTGGCTAAAACTGTCTAGAACGCAAACTTTAAATTTTTGAACCGGGATTGCGCAGAGGGTGTTAGCATGCTAAAATAAGTGTTTTTGGAAAGTTTCGTAAAATTTCGACTTGGTTTGAGCAGTAAACTAACAATAAGCACCAAAAGGAATCACCACCGTAAGAGGTTGCATGTTTGTGAGTGTGTGTGTGTGTGTGTGTGTGTGTGTGTGTGTGTGTGTGTGTGTGTGTGTGTGTGTGTGTGTGTGTGTGTGTGTGTGTGTGTGTGTGTGTGTGTGTGTGTGTGTGTGTGTGTGTGTGTGTGTGTGTGTGTGTGTGTGTGTGTGTGTGTGTGTGCGAAATTGTATGAATGACTGCAAGTTGCTGATATGAGTGTATGCTAGTCTGACTGTCGTATAAATGATGTTTGAATGTCTAATTATGTTATGTCGTATATGTTGTGTGAATGTTGTCTGAATGTCGTATAAGTGATCAAGTGTTTACCTGTTTGTGTGATCTGAACAGTGTGTAAGTGTTGTAAGACGGATGTTTAACTTAGTAATAGGATTAGTTAGCCCGAATGTATATAAGTGTTGTGTGTATGTGTAGGATGTGATTGAATAAGTGATTGTTCCTATCTGTAACGACTATCTGCGTATAATTGTGCGAAGCACTAGAACTAGTTAGGATTCCTATAGTAGGCAGGAAAATAATAATAACTAAGGTAACTCTAGGTAGCAAGCCTTGTATGCGTGTTCAGATGTCTACTAATGTGTGATTGTGTGAGAAAAACTAAGTTTTGGTTCAGCTAAGTGAATATGCAGGTGAGACTAGGGATCTAGGGTCACGGGGACCCCACATTAGGTCCTTACCAGTTGGAAAGGGGACATCCTCGATTCGTCCGCGTAGGTCACTCTTTGTCAAGAGTGCGGACGAATCGCATGAAGGAAATCCCGCCAGCCAGCGATTTCTCGCAAAACAAATTAACATTTTTTCCGCCTAATAACATCTAGTTACGTAGATATTAGGGATAGCTACTAGAGCCATCTTCCGATAAAGGCAAAATTAACAAAGCGTACACGTCTAATCAGTTTCTGAAGTTCAATAGTTAAAGCAGGAAGTTGTTACCTTCCTCTTTTAAGGCTCGGGAAAACGGAGGCCTTAAACTCACTTACTACATGTTTACCAAATCTGCGTGTTAACGTCTTTCCTAATTAATTAATGTTTGTTATAAGCTGGAAGTTGTTACCTTCCTCGTTCGGACCTAGAAAACTAAAGGTCCCAAGCTTAATCACGTTTGAACGAAATAGCTATACGCGTTTCAAAAACGATTAGTATCCGCCTGTTTCGAAAGGGCTCAAATTAGCCGTAATCTCACGCTCTCAGTCTGGGTTGCATCGAAGCAAGAAGTACAAGGCGAAATCATGTTGTAATGGCAATTTCTTGCACAAGAGTGCAAGAAATTGTGCGAAAAATAGTATTTCGCCCTAAAGTTAACTCTTAACGCAGCGATATTGTCAAAACTGCGCCAAGCTATGATATTCTTGCTAAACTTTCAAGTTCTCACAACAAAGTTAAGTTTATAAGTCTAGTTCTTGCTCAGAAAGCCAAAGATGTGAGTAATGGTTGCTGGGTTCGAATCCCGCACCTATAACTTGTACTAATGGGTTTTAACCCATTTGATTCAGGTGCGGAAGGACAATCTCTCTGCCACAGTTCGTATCCTGAATTCCAGCCCTCAGTGGATCAGACGTGTAGTGACGATTCTGTAGTAATTATCAGTGTGTGATACGGGTCCGGAGAAGGACCAGATTATTGGATTATTGGAAGAGTTGCCCTGTTGGCTAACCCTGTTTGGAATCAGACTAGCTGAAGGTACATTAGAGGCTGAGTACGCCTGATTAACAACTTGGGGCAGAGACGATTGCAGAGACAGCACCAGAATCAACAGTGGGACCTGAAATCTAACCCAAAACGAACCTAACGTTACTTTCAATCTCTCTAAAGTAACTCTTTTTCTCCCATTTCAAAAGATGAGTCTATTTGAGTTGATCGTCAGCCTTATCGAAGGGGTTATCACCCCTTGTCTGTGGTCTAACTAATCAGTGGTAGTTTCGAGTCAGTCGGAAGTAGAAGACATAAAGAAGAGATTAAATATAAACCTATCTTGTACTAACACCATAACCGTTCCCAGGAAACTCCCAACCAGACCGTCCCTTGCGTTGTCCCCCCAGGTGACCAAACAGCATCCGAAAGTGCTATTGTTACTGGCATTTCGGGCTCACCCACAGACCGGAATCTTGTACTACTAACAACTTTAATCTAGTTAAATTATCCTTTCTGTAGCTTTTGTTATTATCATATTATTGTCCTTGGTAAGGAGGACGGATAAAGAGTTTTAACTTAAAGCACGAGCACAAGCATATAGGGACCGCACAGTAGAGTTTAGTGGTAGATTACGATAAGAGGAAGAAAGAAAGAATTAGTCGGTTGAGTTAAAGAGTCAAGACCTTGTCCCTACAATAATCACTAATTTGGGTAAACTGAGTACTGGCAACTCTGGCAAACCATTGTACTGTTTGCTGTTAACTGTATATCTGTATTGTAAGTTGCCAATTGTACTGTCTGCGGTAGTATTCTTAGTTGTACGCGTGTATCCACAATTGTCCGTAGTATAATAACCCTTGCTGTTTGTATCAATAAATTGCCGTACCTTAAAATCAGTCGCGTTAACTAAGGCACCTATCCTGATCAATACTTTGGAGCCATATCGGACCCCTGAACAAGTAAGCGATTGTAGTCAGACCCCTTGGACCCTACAAAGACAGCGTGATTCCGGATCTTGATTTGTCAATCAAGGTCTATACACTAGAGTTCATTGTTACTGAACCGAGTCGCCCTCTGGAAAGCAAGTGTCGACCCCGCTTGCTGACAACATCCACGGAGCCTGACCCCTACCTAAACGAACTCACGATCAAGACCCCACCTAGGTTGGCTGCAGGGAATTCTCAGTTTTGGACACACCACCTTCTGAGAATCCGGTGCCTAAGTTTATCATTACCGATAAACGCGCCGACCTTCCGTGTCTTGAAGTGGTTGTTACCCTAAGCCTGCGTCTTGTCAGACCAAGAAGGACCCGAATCCTGCCGAAAGAAATTGGAACTGAATCCTAGCCACGTCATTACAAATATTAGTCTTAACGCAATACGTTGCGTCGTTAAGAAGTTATGAGCGTTTAAAATTGATTGCTTAAGCTTTTCCACCATGTCCATACGATGGTGTCTGAGTAAATTTTTGCAGTCCTTGATATATATATTGCAAGCTCAGTAAAATATCGCAATCTACTCCGAAAGCCGTTACAAATGGACGTGAAGCACTCTATTTATCATCCCACATTGTATCGCTAACTTCATAATTCCATTTGCTGAATATTGGCTGAAACTAATTGAAATGCAATTTTGCCTGCCCTTAAAAGAAAACTTAGGACGGAGTGGCCCAAATTGCAAAGGGAGGGGGCCCGGGGCCCTCCCCCTGGATCCGCCACTGTTCGCAACCCCCCCCCCTCCTTTTTTCGCCAAACCAAACCCCCTCCCTACTTTTTTCTGAACCCCTTCCTTACTTTTTTTCTGAACCCCCACCCCCACTTTTTTCGCCAGCCACACCTATGGGTAACCCCCAGCCATTTTTCCAACCCCCCCCTCCCCAGCATAGTTTCCCTGGAAATTTTGGTTGGGGGAGGGGTAAACTATGGAAATTTGGTGGTCGACCCGCGAAATGTAATGGGGGGTTCCCCCCCCCCCCCGAACCCCCCCCAAAATTGGGACCTCAAAAAATCCAAAAAATGGCCTAAAAATGCAAAATTTTCTGTATTTTAATGCTTTTTCCGAGAAAACAAGGCTTGTTTTGACAGTTTTAGGCGTCTATGCGCGGTTTAAAAGCGATTTTAAGTCAAAATTTGAGAAAAATTTTTCAAAAAATGACCATTTTTGGGCAAAATTTAGCTAACTTTTTGGCTCCAAAAACGGCCGGGGGGGGGGGTTGGCTGGGGGTAGCCGAAAGTTGGGGGAGGGGATGTCGAAAATTTTTGGGGGGGGGGGCAAAGGGGGTCGAAAATTTTGGGGGGGGAGTGCCCCCCCCCTGGGGAAACTATGCTCCCCAGTCGCGCTAAAGGCACGAAAATTGGCCAAAAATTGGGTATTTTTAGGGTAAATTTTGCAACATTTTTCAAAAAAGTCCAGATTTTTGGCTTAAAGTGTTTATTATCGCGAGAAATACATGTTTATACGGTTTTGTGGACTTCTAGATTCAATATTGACCTTATTCTGGACTCAGAAACATGTTGGGAATCAAGTTTTCGAGTTTAAAAACACTGTCTAATGTTAAAATTACTTAATGATTTCATGTTTTTCGGCATTAGCAATGGCTGAAAATGCGGTTTTTGGCACAAAAATAGAAAAATGTTTTGGGGGAGGTTTGGGGGGGTCGTGGGGCATAGGTGTAACGGAGATTTGGGGTGGGGAGGCTGGCTCCCCCCAAATTTGGGGTGGGGGAGGCTCCCCCAAAATTTGGGGTGGGGGTCCTGGGGGGGTGTCCTGGGGGGTTGCGGGGGGTCTCCAGAGGGGGTTGCCCGCTCTCCCAGGTCCCCCCAAGTCAATCCCCCCAGCCCCCCCAAGGACCTCCTCCCCCCAAATTTTTCTATTTTTATGCCAAAAATCGCATTTTCAGCAGTTTCTAATTTCAAAAACATTCCACCATGAAGTAATTTTATCATTGTACAGTAGTTTTAAACTCGCAAACTTGTTTGCCAACATATTTCTATGTCCAATCTCCAAAACAAGGTCAATATTGAGTCAGAAAGTCCATAATACAGGTAAAAACGTGTATTTCTCGCAATAATAAAACTTTAAGCCAACAATTTGGACTTTTTTGAAAATGGTTGCAAAATTTAACCAAAAATACCCAATTTTTGGTCAATTTGACTACCCCCCCCCAGTTTCCCTGTAACTTTGGTCTGAGGGGGGGGGGTAAATCTTGGCCGTCCGCCGAAATATGATGGGGGGGGGGTACTCCCCACCCCTTCCCTCCCAGAATTCGCACCTCAGAAATTTCGAAAAATGGCCTAAAATGCAAAATTTTCTGCAATTTAGCCCTTTTTTCATCAAAATAAGGCTTGTTTTTAACGTTTTAACCGTTTTTGCACCGTTTTAAACCGATTTTAGGTCATAATTTTACAAAACTTTTTCAAAAAATGACCATTTTTCGGCCACATTTAGCTAACTTTTTGGATCCAAAAATCTTTGGGGCTGGGGGGAGTTGCCAAAAGTTGGGTAGGGTAAGTCAAAAATCTGTGGGGGGGTAAAGTTGGTCGAAAATTTTGGGGGGATAAAGAAATGGCTGGGGGTTTATAATTGCGTACTAGATTACTTTTTAATTGCTATAAATAACCATATTTAGCTGTTTATACATATGTTTGGGTTTTAGCCCATGTGATTCAGCTGTCAATCTGGATCAAATGGGGTGTGTTTCAGGATCAGCCAGGCATTATGTTGTGATTGCTTTGCTCGGTCCTATTTGTGAACTATTTGCTTTATTTTACTTTTCAACGGTATTACGACGACAATCTATTCTATTATTTTGGATTTGGTTCGACTTGCTTTATGCTCATATTTTGTTCCTTTCGTTTTAATTTTTTCTTCTCGAATTTCGGGGTGACTTGCCTCTCAGATTTTGGCGGGTTACTTTCTGTTTTATTTGGGTCTGTTTGCTGCCCATCATATTTTTCATTGGATTTACGTCAGCTCTGTGCCAAATTAACTGTTTTCGACTTTCGTTTTATATCCGTTTGACGTTCGTTATTCTATCGTGATTTGTTTTGCTATTAATTTGCCCATTATGGCCCCACCGGCTCCAGTTTTATGTGCTCTGGGCAATGACTGTAAGTGTTCAGGCAAAATCGGCCTTAGTGACTTTCAATTCCGTGGCACCCTATGTCCGAAAGTTTATCATGCTGCTGGGATCGATGATTCCACCTATTGTAAGCTTGAGAATACGAATTCGCTGTCGATCCTGCGATATACTTGCGAAAACTGCAAACTGGACTTTACGAAAATGAAGGATGACATAATTAACTTGAAAGCTACGGTGATCGCTCTGCAGAATCATATTTCTGCCAGTACCGGCTCAGTGCCGGTTGAGCCGGCTCAACCCAACCACGGTGACATGCAGAATTTATCCCTTCGCATGTCTCGCTTGGCCCCCAACATATAAAAATTGTTTTTGGGAATGCCGGTTCACGGCGTTCTATGTTAACCGGTTTTGCTGAAGGAAGAGCGGCGGTCCCTGGATTGGGACGTGCGTGAATACGTCCTGACTTGACCTATAGGCAGTGCCAGCGTGATCGCAGGCTGAAGGAGGAGTTGACCGCTCGTCGTTCCCAGGGTCAACATGTCAAAATTTTTCGGGGCAAGATTGTCCTTATTCCACTAATTAATAGCCTTAGTGGGAACGACGAGCGGTTGACAACACCTCCGCCGTCTAACTTTCCAAACAACTAATGATCACTGAGCCGGGTCCCAAATTGGAATAGTGAAATTTGCCCCCAAGTGAGTTCACGAAATTTAAAATACGCTTATTTTAATGCTACATGTGTCCAAGTCCAAAATAAGATCAACATTGAGTCAGAAACTCCATAATACAGTTAAAAGCGTGTATTACTCGCAAAAATAAACACGTTAAGACAGAAATTTGGACTTTTTTAAAAATTTTTGCAAAATTTGCCCTAAAAATACCCGAATTTTGGCCACTTTTCGCGCCTTCGGCGCGACTACCTCTCTCCCCCAGTTGGGGGGGGGGGACGTCCCCTCTAAAAAGTTTTGGCGGAGGGTTGAAAAAAGGGCGGGGGGGCTACCCCTTTGTGTACCAGGCTACCGTTTGCCTCCTGTGGCCCCCCGAGGCCAGCCCCCTCCTCTCCTTCCCGAGTCCCGACCATGACTGACTACACCAACTCCTTAAGGTGGTGATTCCTTGTGGGCACATATTGTTGGTTGACGGCTCAAACCAAGATGACATTTGATGAAACTTTCCAAAATAAGTTCCTTCGGCATTCTAACACCCTCCCCGAAATCCCGCTTCAAAATTTCCAGATTTCCGTTCAGGAAGGTTTTTGCTAATTTCTGACGGTTGAGTAGCAACTGCATTGTTATGATTATACTCATTTGAAGGATCTCGTTGTGCTCTACGTTTTTGCTTTTGGAAGCAACTTTCTAGCTCTTCTCTATTGTGAGATTGTGAGTGGAGTTTCTTATTTTGGCGTTGAAAACTTGTCATTTTTGCAGAAATCAAATACTGCACGATTTCGAGCCATAAAATTAAACCAAGGGTGTCGATTTGAAGGTCTCGTCGAGGCCAATTATCCTAGGCGTGATAATCTTCCAACTGCTATCCGGTGAGCTACTATCCCAGAAAATGTGGTTTTTTCCAAAAACGTGACCAAATTTATTCCAGCGATTGTGGAGCATTTACTATGCAAGCTAGAGGGTTGCCACTTAGTGGACGTGTTTTACACAAAAATACCCAGGGACCCTTTTGTAGTTGCCCCGATTGCTGCTTTCTAGCTAAAGTGGCCGCTTGCCAAATTTGGGAAAAGTAGGCAAAATCCAGGTTGCGCAAACATTTTAGCTAATTTCTTCATAACGAAGAGTGATTTTATGATAATTAAAAAAGGGTCCCTAGCTATTTGATAGTGGAATCGAATGGTGTAGCCGATGCCCGATGCCTCACGAAAAAATTTACTTTAGTCTGCAAAAAACTGGAAAATTAAAGTACTTCAAAAATGAGGTAAAATAGTTTCCGAAAAATCAGTTTAAAAAGTTAGTTTCATTGCATTCATTAGAAAGAGAAAGTGTTAAGCTCCATTTTGGTATAATAATGACTTCTTAACTCGAAGTAATGAATGAGTAATAAGGGTTGAAAGTTGATGTCTCCAAAAGGAATCACCACCTTAAAAGCCGGTTTTGGTAGAGCGAGTCTCTTTGCTATGAGGCACTAATCTGAACTTACTGAAGATGTCAGCAACCATTAACCGATAGAACTGACTATTCAGTTATATTTTGGATCTTTAATGTTGCAGCTACAAACATCAAGCTTTACTGATTCATCAATAAAGTTTATTTCATTCTAGCTGGATGATGTTCTATTTCCTCTTCAGTGCTGGACTTTCGAATTCAATTTGGCAGAAGTAGGATACGGTCCATCAACAGAAAAAATTAAGCTGAGAATGACCAACTATTGGTCCCAAGGTAATTAACAACGCCGGTAATTAAAGACTCAAAGTAAATCTTGTGCTGGGCTCATACATTAACATAGGGTCGGATGCTTGGGGGCTTGGCCCTAGAAAATTCTGAGGGGACAGGTACCTTGAATCAAAATTTACAAGAGGGAGCTTGTACCATAATCATAAATTAAAGCTAATACATTATTATTAGCTTAAAATTATTTTATTGTTATAAAATGCAAAACTTTTAAAGAATTTGAAAATTTTCAATTTTTGAAAAAATTTCAAAATTTTGTCGATTTTTTAAAAGCTAAGTTTTAGTAAGTAAGTAGTAAATGTTAGTAAAAAATTCCGGAGAAGCCTGAGTTTTTGGAATTTCGATGCGAAGACTGCTTTCTGCGATTTCTGTTTACCCCTTTTATGTTTACCGTTTACCCCGTTTACCCCCCTCTGTTTATGCTGTGCTATTTTTCTAAGATAACACCCTAAAATAAATATCTTAGTAGTTAACTGCATAAATAACTAAATAACTGCACTGCAAACTGCTCTAGGCCCACAGATGGACAAGGGGGGGGAAAGGGCGAAGTCGCCCACAAGGGGTCGCAAAATTGCTCCCACAAGGGGTAAGAAAATTGGCCACAAGGGGAAGGAAAATTGCCCAAAAAATAGGTTTTACGACTAAAATTTCAAAAAATTTTCACTTTTTTTTCACGCCGAAATTTTTCACTTAAAATTACTATTTTTAGCTAAAAAACGTCCAAAATACGTGTTTTAGCTTAAAAATTGCTGTTTTTTGCTAAAAATAGGCTAAAATAGCTTAAAAATCGCTTTCAAAAGTACCCCTAAGAAAAATCGCTCTCACAAGGGGTACCCAAATTTGCTTCCACAAGGGTCAGTGAAATTTGACCTCCCGTTCAGGTATGTCTAGGCCGGTAGCCGGCCGGCCTACGGACTCGCCTACGGTGAAACCCCGGCCGGCCTCAAACACTGATACACACTAAGTACAATTCAAACTGGGGGAATACAGTAAGTATAAGTTCCAAGTAAGTAAAATTGGGTAGTATAGTGGTAATGTTACACAGGAGTGGCGCGTACGGTCACGGATCAAATCCCGGAGCACCTCTTATCCCAACAGCCCTCATAAGAGGGGCGCCTACAAGAATAACACGCAGCACTTACACAAAGATTCCGTAGTCTGTCAGCCGCTTTGATAGGAAACTGTCAAGACTTCTTCCCCTGGGATTAGGATTCCTGGGGCGGGAAGCACTGGCCGTTTCCCTCCTTAAATTCACAGGCAGGGCTAATATGTCTGAAGCTGGTAGTAGATACGTAATGTACGTGGTTGTGGTTTCTTTTGTTGTGATTCATATATTGTTGTGTACGTAGGTTGTTTTTGTAATGTTGTTTATTTGTGTTACTAAATAAAAGTACATTTATCTTTGCATTTATTTTGTGTATATAAGTATGTATGTGTCCCTCCCGTCCCCCCTCAGTGAGCCTATGTTCCCTGTATGGATTGGAGGTGCTTGCCCGGCTGTTCCTTTGGACGGATAGAACGTCGGAGGTTTGGGTTGACTGGCGTTGTGCGGGTCCTGCCTTGTTGGGCACGGTTCTACGGTTATATGGTTATCCGGTTCTACGGTTCTACGGTTTCTACGGTTCTGGTCCCTGGGTGCTATTTGGTTCTTGGAGGGCTCTCCAGGAGCATTGGTGGGACAGGTTGGTGGTCTTTGGTGACCTTGTACCGGCGATTGCGGGTGCATTGTTTGGTCAGCTCGGTGGTACGAGCTTGTCAGAACTTTATATACTGGTTGTGTTTACTGCTTGGCATCGTGCCTTGGGAGTTGTTGTTGGTGGTTTCCGGTGGTAGTGACGTTGGGTGGATTTGTGCGTGGGAACGCCAGTGGTTGGCGGCGGGCGTGTTTTGCCCAAAATTGACTGCGTTGGCTGCCTGAAGACTCCTGTCCTGGGACTAGGCTCGCTGTTGTTGTCCTTTGTTCCCCATATATGTTGTGTTGTGCTGATATTTACCATGTGGTGGGGGGAGAGTGTTTGTAGTTAGGGATATGCGTGGGTTGGGGGAAGCCTTGGGGTGAAATTTATCTAAACTCTGATAAACATTGTTGTTTTCTTACTTTTCCTTGAACGTCGGAGGTTTCGGATTGTCTCTATTAGGGGCGCTCGCTACCTTGGCTGGGCCATTGTACTGTTTGAATTCTTTTTCTTTTCTTTATTGTTCTACTACCAGCTATAACTATGTCGTATTTTACTCATTTTATTCCTTTCGGGTTCTAACTGTCTGGTTTGTGTTTCACTTTTCTGTCCTAAAACGAACACGATACTTTCTTCTTTAAAAATTCTTTCTTGTGAAATTCTTGCCATCTTGTCTATTGCCATGATTTTGCCAGCATGTCTGATTCGGTGCTGCTTTATACATTGTGCTTTATTACCACTGTGCTTTATTCATAGAATCTACCTTTTATATGGCATTGTTTATAGTCTATTTTGTCCGGTTAGTCTGTATAGTGGGGTTGAATTATTAGGTTACTTCCGTCTGAGGTTTGGGAAATTTTTGTTTTGACCGTAGTTTGGCTTGTGTATATATTTGTCTGATGCCGCCTTGCGGGTATGTTTGTTGTCTGTGTGTGTTGTATGTTGTATGTCGTCAGTTGTGTTGTCTGTCTTTGTTCTTTTTTTATCGGGGCAAGCACCGGTAGTGGGCCCGTGTGTGTGTTGTGGTGCTTTGTTCCCATTGTCAGCCTCTGGAGAGGTTCTCCATTGTAGTTTTACGGTGTCTTTCAAAATTCTAATACGTGTTTTACCAAACTAGTACCTACGATTTGTTCTTTAACCTAAATTTTATCTTACTAATTTGCGTACCGCGGCGTGGGCGCGCGGGCCAAAGAGGGGGTAATTTGTGAAATATTCGTTGAAAACGATGTTAATTTTGTAAATTCTTTCATGAATGATAAAGTTAATTTCGAAACTTAGCTACTTTGATAGCTTATAAAGATGGAGACTTATATTCAAAAGTTATCGTCATCAGTCTTGGTGAGAAGTCTAGGTGTAGTTGGTTGGTTTTGGGATTCCCTCGAGTGTGTCGGCAGCTGAGACGTATTGTTGTGATTTAGTATAATTCGAGTTGTCAGGTGAAATATTTGTTTGTGCTGTTTTCTCGTATTTTATGGAAATGTTACTTGCTAATTTCGTGTAAATTTAAGATTAAAGTATCGTGTGAATTTCTGCTAATTTTAATTAGGTTCTATTGGATAGGCACGAGGAGGAGCGGTAGGCATACACTACCGATTGTGAACCTGCAGATAATCAGTCAAGTCTCTTTTATTAGTTATGAAGTACTACAGACAGTAACTTTCCTTTTACACTGCATATAAATACGTTATGCAAATAAAATACGTTATGAGCCTTCTAGTAGAGAAATACAAGAATATAACCGAACGGCAGTGTCAATTGGCAAAGCGAGGTTAGTGCAATGACAATGGCGCTAATTTAAAAATACTTATTTCGGTTAAATACTATATGAATGCATACGAACACATCTAAAAATAAGAAATCAACAAAAAAGTTAGAAAAATTCTAAAATTTTTCTTCGTTTAAATTTCTGCGTTTTCATGGAAAACCAGCGTTACTCAGAATTAGTCTATTTTTGATTTTGCAGAAACTGTACTTAGGCATTGTCTGTCTACCCCGCCAAACACGAACCTGAAGTTCATTTTTTCAAGTCAGCTCTTGGTTAGCTCAGCATAAACTAAAAAAGGTCCTAAGTTTTAGGTGTAATTAGTAAGTAGTAAGAAAGTTAAAAACGTGCATCATAGTCTTATATTCTGCGGTGGTCGTCGAAACCCGATATGCAAAACCTTCAGCAGATTTTATTTTTTAAGATTTAAGGTTTTTTAAAAATTCAAAAAATCCAAAATTTTTCACCAATCAATCCAAATGTTTTGGAATGCAATCATTCAGATTTTGGGCTAATTTGTCAAACTTTGAGAAAAGTAATTTTGATAAAGATACAACGCTATAGTTTTACTTAAAAATTTGGGAGAGGGGCGACATTGTTGACTTAATTTATTTGTTTTTGTTAGCTCAAGATATACAAATATTATCTTGTTCTATACGTTAATTTTATTCGCTTACACTATCAGTCTCAATTTAAGACAGAATTGTCAGTTTAGGCTGATATAGCTCTTTTACATTTAGCCCAAATTTTAAATGAATGCATTCCAAAACATTTGGACTGATTGATAAAAATTTTTGAATTTTTGAATTTTTACAAAACTTAAGGGGGGGCTGCTTGGGTCAAAAAATCTACCCTCACGGATTTCGCTCAAACTGTGCTCGTTGATACTCCCTAGGCCCCTACGCAAGCCATTGAAATTTGAGCTGATTTCGTCCAGTAATAAAAAAGTTACAGCCATTCAAAATTCACAATTCCTATTCAAAATGGCCCAAAATCGGAACTTAAAAATTTTCAATTCTGACAACAATATCTTACTCAAATCAAAACCGTTCGAAACGTTCTCTAGCTCATTTTGCAGCTAAATACAATATCGACAACTTGTCGAAGAGCTTTTTTCAAAATTCGGTTTCTAACTTTTACAGTAATCGTTTATGTGAGGTAACCCTCAAAAATGGTCAAAATCTGACATTTTTCAAAAATTTTCGAACTTTTCAAATATGCACAATATCTATATCAATCGATAGCTTTTTCAATTCTAAAGAACTTTTCTTCTTGGCATAAACGTTTAGTTTGCAGCCATTCAAAGTTATAGGCCAAAAACCGTATCTTCACGATTTTTCAATTTTTGTGTTTTGGGGGTTACCTCTCATAAACGATTACTGTAAAAGTTAGAAACCGAATTTTGAAAAAAGCTCTTCGACAAGTTTTAGATATTGTATTTCGGCGCAAAAGAGGACAGATCGCATCGCGTTGATTTAATTAAGAAAGCGTTGGCTGAGGGAAAAAAAAAATGAACCCGTTGGGGATATTGTGTAGAGTGTAATTTGCGGGCTGAACCATTACTGGGCGGAATAAGCTCAAAATGGCTGGGCGGGGGGGGAGAGCGGGGAGGCGGACCCAAGGGAGCGGGGGGGGGCAACCCCGCGCCCATCCCCATGGGTCCCCAAAACAAGACAGTTGCGTTTGTTGCAAAACTTTCCATATCGTTCACAATAGTGGCCTCGACATGTGTAAAAGGATTAGGAATATTTCGCGGTGACCTAGTTTGAGCTGCAAGAGCAAATGAGCTATAGCTTGTCAGAATGTTAATCTGGATGGGAGCGTGTTAATATTTGATTTAAGTAAGATTTCGTTGTCAGTGAAGTCAGAAATTTTCAAAGGGGGAAGGTTTTCGTAAATGAATACAAAAAATGCCACCTTAGAAATGTTTCGTCATGCCCTGAACTAACTATTCAGTGCACAAATTTCGCGTATAGATTTAACACAGTACACAAATAGAGCTTCAATTTGCATACGCACAATCCCTGCTGCTGCTTGGGAGTAGATCACACTTTTGGTCACCGCGTTGGCGTTTTGCCTCAAAATACGCCATTTTCTCAAATTTTTGAGTATAATGGTCCATAAGTCGGGTGAAAGCCGAGCTATTCCAACCAAATTCGGTGTGCCAATTTGCACATATGAAAGAAAGATGTGTGCGTGTGTTTCACTGCAATTGCTGGTGTTTAACTGTGGACGCCTGCCTCAGTGCCATGTCGGAGGCCTATAGTCAAAAAATGGCAATTTTTCAATTTTTTCAAATATAGCCTAATTTATATCAAATTGAAGCTTCGATGTCCTGAACATTTTATCTTCTTGCACCAAGTCTCTAAAAGCAGTATGAGAAAGTTAGAGCGCTTTAAAGCTTGAAGTAAATAACAGCCGGAAGGAGCTTGAGCAAATCGTTCAAACGCCGTTTCTCGCTTGGTGCTTGGCGTATCATTGTCATTTGCACAGCAATGAATAGCCTAGATAGAGGCTTCAATTTGATCTTGACCTTGCCGTAGTCTTTTGTCATCATATGTGCACACGACTTCGAAACCCTCAGCGAGGATAGTGGCGTAAATACTAAATTGTAGGGATTTGGACTGCAATATCTCTTACCTGGATTGGCCCTGGACTCTAAAAATTTGTCTTGTTTCCTGACACATATGGGGGTAAATTATAGCCAAAAAAGAGCGAAATCGGTTACTATAAAATTTGGTACCCGGCGACCCCCCCCCCTTAAGACGTTAAGTTTTCCGAGGAAAGAAAAATTTGCTGAAAGCTGAAAGTATAGCATGTGGTTTTGACAACCGCAGACGACTATACTAATACGACTAATACAGACTTTAAAGTTTTGCTACCTTTTGTAATGTTGCTTTCTTTGTTAAAATGTGTTCCAATGCATTCATATGGGATTGATTTTACCAAAATAAGTATTTTCTAAAGAATTAGCATCATTATGCTAAGCTCTCTTTGCCAATTAGCACTGCCGTGCCGTTACTTTTTTAAATTTCTCCACTAGAAGGTTCATAACGTATTTATATGCAGCATATAATACCAAACACAATGGGTATATAATGTACTTATATGAGCCAACAATAGCATATAATGAAACACTAGAAAGTACGCTGCGTATTCCAAGTACACACTTTCTAATCGCTTGCGTATTTACGCTACACATTTTAGAATGCGTATTCCAGTTACACAGATTAGAAATATGCGGCCGGGCCGGGCGAGCCGAAAAATCTGACGAGTCGGGCCGAGCACGCCGAAACCAAAAAAATTGGTCGTGTTTGCAAAAACTATATTTTTTATGATAGCAGTCTACGGGATAGCAGTTGGAAGACGATCATGCGTTGGATAATGCGCCCCTATGAGACCTTGAGATCGACGCACTTAGTTGATTTTGCAGCTTGCGCAGTTCAAGAAACAATGGATTATTTGATTTCCGCAATAATGACAAGTTTTCGACTCTAAAACAAGAAAATCGGAAAATGTCTCACGGTCGAGAAAAGCTAGAAAGTTGCTTTAAAAAGCAAACATCTGAAGCTCAATACGATCTTTCGAATTAATATAGTCATAACTGTATAGCAGCTGCCAAACGTTCAGAAATTGGGAAAACCCACTCTGACCGGAAATCTCGAATTTTTGAATCGGGATTGCGCGGAGGGAGTTAGAACGCTAAAAGAACTTATTTCAGAAAGTTTCATCAAGTTTCATCTTGATTTACGCCGCCAGCAACAATATGTGCCTAAAAGGAATCACCACCTTAAGTCGTTTAAGTGGAAGTTGGTTTCACAAAAACCACTTCGTTTACGTTAAGCCGTTTAAGTACTTTTTGTGAATCGACCCAATGTAACAGTACAGTAGAAGTTGGGTAATAAAGCTTTAAAGATTAGAGATGTTAAAGGTTATCTCGGATTAGTTCAATTTGGAAATGTCAAAAATTATCTAGATTTTGATCAAAACAAAAGGAATTGAAAACGTATGATGTTTATCTGCCTGTGACGTCAATCAGGAAGACCAGAGAACCAACTTTGAAAGTGGGGCATTCGGGGGCGGTGCAGAAAAAGAGACAATCTAAAGGGTTGTCTGGGCTAGAAAGAAAATGAGCCCCCGAACCGGACCAAGGTAAAAATAATGTATAAAAAAGGAGCGGTCGCTAAAGGGGTGCTCAGTTTACAGTTTTTTTGTGTGTGTGTGTGTGTGTGTGTGTGTGTGTGTGTGTGTGTGTGTGTGTGTGTGTGTGTGTGTGTGTGTGTGTGTGTGTGTGTGTGTGTGTGTGTGTGTGTGTGTGTGTGTGTGTGTGTGTGTGTGTGTGTGTGTGTGTGTGTGTGTGTGTGTGAGAGTGTGTGTGTGTGTGTGGGGGGGGGGGTGTGTGTGTGTGTGTGTGTGTGTGTGTGTGTGTGTGTGTGTGTGTGTGTGTGTGGGTGTGTGTGTGTGTGTGTGTGTGTGTGGGTGTGGGTGTGTGTGTGTGTGTGTGTGTGTGTGTGTGTGTGTGTGTGTGTGTGTGTGTGTGTGTGTGTGTGTGTGTGTGTGTGTGTGTGTGTGTGTGTGTGTGTGTGTGTGTGTGTGTGTGTGTGTGTGTGTGTGTGTGTGTGTGTGTGTGTGTGTGTGTGTGTGTGTGTGTGTGTGTGTGTGTGTGTGTGTGTGTGTGTGTGTGTGTGTGTGTGTGTGTGTGTGTGTGTGTGTGTGTGTGTGTGTGTGTGTGTGTGTGTGTGTGTGTGTGTGTGTGTGTGTGTGTGTGTGTGTGTGTGTGTGTGTGTGTGTGTGTGTGTGTGTGTGTGTGTGTGTGTGTGTGTGTGTGTGTGTGTGTGTGTGTGTGTGTGTGTGTGTGTGGGTGTGTGTGTGTGTGTGTGTGTGTGTGTGTGTGTGTGTGTGTGTGTGTGTGTGTGTGTGTGTGTGTGTGTGTGTGTGTGTGTGTGTGTGATATGTGTGATACCTCCATCAAATAGCTGGGGACGATTTTTTATTTATTGTGAAATCGCTCTTCGTTATAGAGAAATAAGCTGAAATGTGTGCGTAACCTGTATTTTGCCTACTTTTTCCAAATTTGTCAAGCGATTACTTTAGCTAGATAGCAGTAATAGGGGCAACTAAAAAATCGTCCCTGGGTATGTTTGTGCAGAACACATTTGTTCAGTAGCAGCCCTCCAACTTGCATGGTGAATGCTCCACAATCTTCGGAAAGAAATTGATCGTGTTTTTACAAAAACTACATTTTTATGATAGCAGCCTACGGGATGGCTGTTGGAAGACGATCATGCGTCGGATAATTTGCCCCTATGAGACCTTCAGATCGACGCCCTTAGTTTGATTTTCCGGCTTGTGTAGTTCAAGAAATGTTGGACTATTTGATATCTGCAAAAATGATAAGTTTTCGACGCCAAAACAAGAAAATCGGCTATATCTCACGGTAGAGATAAGCTAGAAACTTGCTTTAAAAAGCAAAAATGTGAAGCTCAATGAGATCTTTCGAATGCATATAGTCATAACTGTATAGCTGCTGCCAAACGTTCAGAAATTGGGAAAAACCGCCCTGTCCTGAAATCTCGAATTTTTGAATCGGAATTGCGCAGAGGATGTTAAAGCGCTAAAAACTTATTTCGGAAAGTTTCGTCAAATGTCATCTTGATTTACGCCGCCAATCAGCAATATGTACCCAAATGGAATCACCACCTTAAGGTGGTAGTACCACTACCGGGGTGGACTTTGAACAAATACTGTGAACTGAAAACTAAATCAATCGGCTTGAAATATGGCACATTTGTTCGTTATCATGTTTTGTACCAAATGCGCTTGCCTTTAACGTTGTGGGGACTGGATTGCTGTCTACACAAGAGGAAATGTATTTTCATTTCAAATATCTCTTTCATTCTTTTATGAATTTGTTTGAAGTTTTCCATGCAAGCTTTATTAATTTATACGCTCAGGCCTTTTTTAGTTTTTCGTAAAAGTGCATTTTTGATTTTTTAGCTTATTTTGAAATATTGTAGATTCGATATCTTGCCTACTATTGCGTTTTTCTAAAAACAAAGAAAACGGCATGAGCGTATGCAGATATAAAACATATCTGGAAAATTTGGTCAAGTTTGGTTAGCAGTGACGAGAAAATCAAAAAGAAAGAATTCACTACTTTTCGTTGTTTTCTTTGATTTTAGATATTCGCTGTTCTTTCAATCAGCTGCATAGTGTTTTTGTTAAATAAGTCATATAAGTAACACAATGACAACCTCTAAAACTCAATAGATTTAATTTTTGTAAGATCTTACATTGCATTGCTTGTGCAAACAGTGAACGTAAATCACGTCCGTTCCTTTGGCGGAGTAACTTCAACTACAGATAAAAAGCATTGTACTACATTTTAGTACATCAATTCTAGTAAATGTAGGTGATGCACTTTTAATTTGTAGTTTTTCCAAATTTAAGTTTTTGATGATTGCTTCCTGCTCACAGAAGAACAGCGGCGTACAGCCTAGCTAATAAAAATGGAATGCCAGTAATGATTTTTTGCCAAAAACTACAAATGTACTGATATGCAGAAATGCAATCTTCATTTTATTGCTGATTCTGAACTAGGAGTGGTTTTAATTGTAGTTGCTCAGTAAAAGCAGTTCAGCATATGAAATTTGCAGCAGAAAATAGCAGGCTTGACCATTTTCAACGTAAACGGGAAGCGGATATTGGCATACGTACGTAAGTGTAACGTGGTCTGGTTTTAAACGGGTAGGATTAGGCTCGTTGTACTCAGGTCATCCTACGGGATGGCTGGCCTAACCAGTACATACGTTTACAAATATTTTTTAAAAAAAGTACTGGATCTCTCTCATACCTGGGCAGACTTTTTCTCGGACGGGGGATGGAAATCCGGTGCGTTTTCATCGAAACAGGTACTGTATATTTTGGTGCGTAATTTGAGAAAACAAGCCTTTATTCGAAAAGAAAAATAACACTGTGGATAACCGGTTGTCTACTTTAATAACCTTAAGTATTTGATACTAAACATTAAACTCACGAAAATATTACTATGGGAGGTCTGGGGGGCGGCGCCCCCCAGAAGTTGCGCCCCCCAGAAGTTGCGCCCCCCAGAAGTTGAAGAATTTTCGAAGTTGAGACTCCTCCCAGGAATTAATTTAGAGCATTTCCGCGATTTAATGAGGTAAAGTATGGCCGGTTTTTGTAAATTGTATATATATATGCGCCTATTCGCTCAAATATTCGCTTATAGCGAATGTATATGGTATATATTTGCAATTTTTTTCAATGGCTAAATCTGCAAGACTAACATGCTTCTGATACGTCTGCCTGTACTCTTATAAAATATTAGAAGGTCAGACAGCGTAGCAATCAGCAATGAGTAACAATACTGACAGGCGGGGTCTGGAGGCGTAGCCTCCAGTAGAAAATTTTAAAAAAATCACGTTTGAAACAATTTTTCCAGTAACTTTAGCAAAATGTTTCTTCTCGTTGAACCTTAAATCTAACTGTGTCAGGCTTGCGTCAGGGTGATTTTCATTGGCGTCGTACGAAAAACAATTGCTACGTGACGGACCCCCTGACGTAAAAAACATAATTAAAAACCATCGGAATAAAGTGGGGGTCTGAATGCAGTAGCCCCGCCCCAGCTAAACGCAAAAGCTTTTTCAAATATGAAAGGCTTGAAACCTATTTTTTCAGAGCACTTTAACAAACATTTTCTAGGTAAATTTTCTCTATGCATTTTGTTGTGCATTAAATTATGCATTAAATTTAGTTTTCACTCCGCAAACTAAATTTGTTGTCTAAATAATCAGTGCTTGACGCAAATGCCCTAAAATCCAAATACTGTGCGCAGTTAGATCAAATCTGGTGCGTAGATAACCGAAATCCGGTGCATCGGAATGCCACACTCGGTGCGCCAGAGGCAGAATCCGGTGTGTCGGTTAGCCAAATTCGGTGCGTCAGAGGACGAATCCGGTGCGTCGGTAAGCCAAATTCGGTGGGTCAGAGGCCGAATCCGGTGCGTCGGTTAGCCAAATTCGGTGCGTCAGAGGACGAATCCGGTGTGTCGGTTAGCCAAATTCGGTGCGTCAGAGGACGAATCCGGTGCGTCGGTAAGCTAAATTCGGTGCGCCAGAGGCAGAATCCGGTGTGTCGTTTAGCCAAATTCGGTGCGTCAGAGGACGAATGCGGTGCGTCGGTATGCCAAATTCGGTGCGTCAGAGGACGTACCCGGTGCGTCATAGGACGAATCCGGTGCGTCACACACAGGACGAATCCGGTGCGTCGGTAAGCCAAATTCGGTGCGTCAGAGGCCGAATCCGGTGTGTCGGTTAGCCAAATTCGGTGCGTCAGAGGACGAATCCGGTGCGTCGGTAAGCCAAATTCGGTGCGTCAGAGGCCGAATCCGGTGCGTCGGTAAGCTAAATTCGGTGCGTCGGAGGCAGAATCCGGTGTGTCGGTGCCAAATCCGGTGCGTCAGAGGACGAATCCGGTGCGACGGTAAGCCAAATTCGGTGCGTCAGAGGACGAATCCGGTGCGTCGGTAAGCCAAATTCGGTGCGTCAGAGGCCGAATCCGGTGCGTCGGTAAGCTAAATTCGGTGCGTCGGAGGCAGAATCCGGTGTGTCGGTGCCAAATCCGGTGCGTCAGAGGACGAATCCGGTGCGTCGGTAAGCCAAATTCGGTGCGTCAGAGGAGGAATCCGGTGCGTCGGTAAGCCAAATTCGGTGCGTTAGAGGACGAATCCGGTGAGTCGGTAGGCCACATTCGGTGCGTCTGTGACCACATCCAGTGCATAGATAGGTAAAATCACGTGAGTGCTTGCATGCTAACAGATTTGGTGTGTAGACAAGTCAAAACTGTGTGAAGATGGAAGAATCAATTAATTTGTGGAAACAGATGCGTACGTAAGTCAAATTTGGTTCAGAGTCCAAATCTTCAAAAAATCATATAGGTATCATTTTGGTGCGTCAATTCTTCCAAGAAATCATATAGGTATCATTTCGGTGCGTATGTGAGACCTGGGGTGGCCACCCCCCGTCCACCCCCCCCCCCCATTGCCCAGGTGTGATCTCTCTGATGATGAGTACTTCAGGTCCTAATCCCGCTCTGACCTATATGCTTTATAGGTCTACCCTTCAGGTTTAAACTTACAATTGGTCAGGGCCTGAGGGATTAGGGCCGAAAGACTTTGACCAATTGTGTAAGCAACAAATTCACAAAAATCCCATTTCTTTGCGTGCTTCGCAAAGTAAAGTATATATTTGATTGTAGTTAATTGTATTTTTATATACACTTAATAATATCCTGTATTGTCTGTAATACTTGGTTGTTAAATTGTATTGCTAACCTTTAACAATTCTCTACATTTTGGTATATTCAACATCCAATCTGAGTTAGTAAAGTGTTGTGCACCGTTTTTCTTATTTCAGTAGTTTCAAATTTTGCTGTATACGGTCTTTGTTATTGCATAATTTTCTTTTCCAGTCCTTTTTTTCCGCGCCCATCCCTATCCAGCAGTATGAGTAATACTTATTTGTTTAAGGTGTGTACGCAGTGGAACAGTGCGGAATCTGGAATCAGCACGAGTTTCAATGCCGGGTCAACTGACCGTGTCAGTCAACGAACGCCAGACTTCTGAGATGCCTGCATCGAGTCTCTCACTGAACGGTGATATTCCAGAACATGATGAAGAGTCATCTCCCAACCGAACTACCAGTGCTGCAGACGGTCCCTCGATGGCGACAGCTGCGACTCATGCTACGGGATCTGGCGGTTTTACTTGGCGAATTGATCTGACGAAGACAGAAGGTTACTGGGAAGGCTGGTTCAAGGGACTCTCGGCTCGGTTCCTGTCCTGCCCGGTGCCCAAGCTGCTGATATTGGCCGGAGTTGATAGGCTGGATAAGGATCTGACTGTAGGCCAGATGCAGGGAAAGTTTCAGATGATTGTGTTGCCCAAAGTTGGCCACGCTGTTCAGGAAGACTCACCGCAGAAAGTGGCGGATACCCTGGCTACTTATATGGTCAGAAATCAGTTTACTTCGCCGTTAACTGAATTTGAGCCAGTCGTACCCTGTTGTTAGTAAAACTATTGCTAGTATATATGTCAGCGGCATATTGCAAAGTCCGGCATTTTGCGAAATGCTGGTCTCAATTCTGACATTTCGCGAAATGCCGGTTATAGTAACTTAAAACCAGCATTTCGCGAAATGCCGGACTTTGCAATATCCCTACAATACTGACCAAATATTTTATTTCAAGGTCCCAGAAGCCTAAAAACTCGCCTATATAGGTTTTTTGGTACTTAGAATTCAAACTTGGCATTAGTTTTTAGGTAGCGTTTGCCCCGATGGACGATCCTGACCGCCCCCTCGGTCCGAGGGGTCCGGGCCGGGTCCATCGGCCAGACGCGCTGAGCTCGAATTTGGCATTAGTTTAGCCCTAGCGGTTACCCCAGGGCATTTTACAAAAAGCTGATAGTGATTTTTCTTTTGTGAATTTGTTCACAAAAAAATCACCCGCCGGTGGCGAAGCCAAAGACAAGACACAGCAGGGAGTCCAATATATGGTTGGATAGCTTAGAGTTAGGACATGTCACAGGGATAATATGGGGTACCTGCGCAAAGTCCATAGTGAGTGAGTACCAGCAAACATTTCAATTTTGGTCCGGAGTTGTGCGAGGGTCGGATTTTGGGTGGGTCGACTATTTTGGGCACCCTAGTCGGAGGAGTTGGGCCTCGGCAGTCAAACTTACATAATATGTTACGGTTGGGTCTTGTGGCTATTACCATGGAAAAAAGTTTCCGGCTGCGGCTTGTTATCCGTCTAGGTGGGCAATTTTTTGTGAATTTTCGGGGTGATTTTTTTGTGAACATTGCTATATAACCTGCATTTCGCGAAATGCCGGAATTGAGACCGGTATTTCTAGAAATGCCGGATTTCGTAGTATGCCGCTGACATATAATATATATGTATGTATATATAATTTGTACTACAAAACAAGAAAGGTAACTCCTGAAGAATATTTCCATTTATAAGCAACTTGTTACGACTACGATATATATATATATATATATATATCATGGTGGAGCTCGGAGAGCCCCCCATAATATGAGCTATCATGGGGGAGCTCGGAGAGCCCCCCATAATATGAGCTATAAAGGCACTTTGCGGATTTGGAAAAGTGCTAATTAGGCATAACTAATTAACGGGAAGGAATTAAGAGCTAATATTTACATTTTTGAAATCTCCAGGCCAAGAGCTTTCGAAAGATACCAAACTTGCCCGGAAAAAATGAACTTTGAAAAAATCGACTTTCTCTTACGGGTGTGAAAGTGGGGGTTTTTTCTCTGTATTCAGCATGATTTTTTCCAATTTTGTGTTAACTCGATTTTTCGAACGGCCCATAGGAAAAATTTTTCTATACTATTTTTTGATTATCTAGGCAATGGTACTTAGCAAGTTTATGTTTTTTTTCGAATTTCGATTTGGTTCGATTTTTATAGATGGTCAAAAATGGGAAAAATAGCGTTTTTGGACACCTTCAAGCTGAAAAATTTCCAAGTCCGAAAATTTGAAAATAGTCTAAAAACGGGCAAAAACAGCGTTTTTCGGCCTCGGGGTGGTACCCATATATAGTAAATCTGGGTCGCTGAACACGTTAGCATATCGCCGAAGCCGACGGATGTGACCCTCAGGCTGCATGGCGCCCGTGGTTCCTCGCCCAGGGTCAAAGTTGGGAAAAGTCCCTAAAAACGGCTATTTTTGGTCTTTTAGTGGTGCCTATATATAGTAAATCGGGGTCGCTGAACACGATGAGCATATCGCCGAAATCGACGGATGTGACCCTCATGCTGCATGGCGCCCGTGGTTCCTCGCCCAGGGTCAAAGTTGGGAAAAGTCCCCAAAAACAGCTATTTTCGGCGTTTTGGTTGGGGGCATATATAGTAAATCGACTGTGCTTGTTTCAATGGGCATATTTTCGAAACCGACGGAAGTGACCACTGGTCACTACGGTCTAGGTGGCCTATTGACCACTGGTCAAACCACCTTAAACTTCGTTTTTCGGCGTTTTGGTTGGGGGCATATATAGTAAATCGACTATGCACGTTTCAATGGGCATATTTTCGAAACCGACGGAAGTGACCACTGGTCACTACGGTCTAGGTGGCCTATTGACCACTGGTCAAACCACCTTAAACTTCGTTTTTCGGCGTTTTGGTTGTGGGCATATATAGAAAATCGACTATGCTCGTTTCAATGGGCGTATTGTCGAAACCGACGGAAGTGACCACTGGTCACTACGGTCTAGGTGGGCTATTGACCACTGGTCAAACCCTCTAAAACTTCGTTTTTCGGCGTTTTGGTTGGGGGCATATATAGTAAATCGACTGTGCTCGTTTCAATGGGCATATTTTCGAAACCGACGGAAATGACCACTGGTCACTACGGTCTAGCTGGCCTATTGACCACTGGTCAAACCCCCTAAAACAGCGTTTTTCAGCGTTTTGGTTGGGGGCATATATAGTAAATCGACTATGCTCGTTTCAATGGGCATATTTTCGAAACCGACGGAAGTGACCACTGGTCTAGGTGGCCTATTGACCACTGGTCAAACCCCCTAAAACTTCGTTTTTCGGCGTTTTGGTTGGGGGCATATGTAGTAAATCGACTGTGCTCGTTTCAATGGGCATATTTTCGAAACCGACGGAAATGACCACTGGTCACTACGGTCTAGCTGGCCTATTGACCACTGGTCAAACCCCCTAAAACAGCGTTTTTCAGCGTTTTGGTTGTGGGCATATATAGAAAATCGACTATGCTCGTTTCAATGGGCGTATTTTCGAAACCGACGGAAGTGACCACTGGTCACTACGGTCTAGGTGGGCTATTGACCACTGGTCAAACCCCCTAAAACAGCGTTTTTCAGCGTTTTGGTTGGGGGCATATATAGTAAATCGACTACGCTCGTTTCAATGAGCATATTTTCGAAACCGACGGAAGTGACCACTGGTCTAGGTGGCCTATTGACCACTGGTCAAACCCCCCAAAACTTCGTTTTTCGGCGTTTTGGTTGTGGGCATATATAGAAAATCGACTATGCTCGTTTCAATGGGCGTATTGTCGAAACCGACGGAAGTGACCACTGGTCACTACGGTCTAGGTGGGCTATTGACCACTGGTCAAACCCCCTAAAACTTCGTTTTTCGGCGTTTTGGTTGGGGGCATATTTAGTAAATCGACTGTGCTCGTTTCAATGGGCATATTTTCGAAACCGACGGAAATGACCACTGGTCACTACGGTCTAGCTGGCCTATTGACCACTGGTCAAACCCCCTAAAACAGCGTTTTTCAGCGTTTTGGTTGGGGGCATATATAGTAAATCGACTATGCTCGTTTCAATGGGCATATTTTCGAAACCGACGGAAGTGACCACTGGTCTAGGTGGCCTATTGACCACTGGTCAAACCCCCTAAAACTTCGTTTTTCGGCGTTTTGGTTGTGGGCATATATAGAAAATCGACTATGCTCGTTTCAATGGGCGTATTGTCGAAACCGACGGAAGTGACCACTGGTCACTACGGTCTAGGTGGGCTATTGACCACTGGTCAAACCCCCTAAAACTTCGTTTTTCGGCGTTTTGGTTGGGGGCATATTTAGTAAATCGACTGTGCTCGTTTCAATGGGCATATTTTCGAAACCGACGGAAATGACCACTGGTCACTACGGTCTAGCTGGCCTATTGACCACTGGTCAAACCCCCTAAAACAGCGTTTTTCAGCGTTTTGGTTGGGGGCATATATAGTAAATCGACTATGCTCGTTTCAATGGGCATATTTTCGAAACCGACGGAAGTGACCACTGGTCTAGGTGGCCTATTGACCACTGGTCAAACCCCCTAAAACTTCGTTTTTCGGCGTTTTGGTTGGGGGCATATATAGTAAATCGACTGTGCTCGTTTCAATGGGCGTATTGTCGAAACCGACGGAAGTGACCACTGGTCACTACGGTCTAGGTGGGCTATTGACCACTGGTCAAACCCCCTAAAACAGCGTTTTTCAGCGTTTTGGTTGGGGGCATATATAGTAAATCGACTACGCTCGTTTCAATGGGCGTATTGTCGAAACCGACGGAAGTGACCACTGGTCACTACGGTCTAGGTGGGCTATTGACCACTGGTCAAACCCCCTAAAACTTCGTTTTTCGGCGTTTTGGTTGGGGGCATATATAGTAAATCGACTATGCTCGTTTCAATGGGCATATTTTCGAAACTGACGGAAGTGACCACTGGTCTAGGTGGCCTATTGACCACTGGTTAAACCCCCTAAAACTTCGTTTTTCGGCGTTTTGGTTGGGGGCTTATATAGTAAATCGACTATGCTCGTTTCAATGGGCATATTGTCCAAACCGACGGAAGTGACCACTGGTCACTACGGTCTAGGTGGCATATTGACCACTGGTCAAACCCCCTGGAACAGCGTTTTTCGGCGGTGTGGTTGGGGGCATATACAATAAATCGACTGTACTCGTTTCAATGGAAAGGACGCATGCTCTTGCGGACCTTACGCTACCAAAAATTGGATTAGGACAAGTAGGAAAAATGCTCCTTGCAGTCGCATGAAAAAGTTAATATGAGCTATTATGGCCAACATTTAAACGTGCTAAGGACAAGATTTAAAATGTTTAATATATATGAGCCAACATCTAAATAAGTAGAGAACAAGATGTAAACGGCTAATATGAGCCGCTACGTTTCTCTTGGGCTCATATTGACGCGACTAAAATGGCAAACATATATATGCAAGGATGGTATGGCTGGATGAAATCTCACTAGGTAAGTATATATAAAAGTGACTGTGACAGTTCTAATTTTTATTGCCTTATTCTGGTTTATATTGATTGCTTTTGTTAATAATTTATATACATGTACATACGTATAGTAAGATCTAGAAGCAACGTCGAAAAACAAACAAATGTTTTGAAGCGAAGTTGAAAAATCAGGCAATTCTGATTTTTGCTTAAAACGTATGCGCCACTACTAATATTCAGTCTTTTCTGGCTAGGTTTAACAATGTCTGTTTAGAGGACACGTACCACAGGCGTAACCAAAGTGAGCGTCAATATGAGCCCAAGAGAAACGTAGCGGCTCATGTTAGACGTTTACATCTTGTCCTCTACTTATTTAGATGTTGGCTCATATTAAACATTTTAAATCTTGTCCTTAGCACGTTTAAATGTTGGCCATAATAGCTCATATTAACTTTTTCATGTGACTGCAAAGAGCATTTTTCCTACTTGTATATATATAATTGTATTTTCAATATCAGATTTTGATTGAGCTTTGGTTTAGACTGTCTTGGTTTCTCGTGCGTGTTAGATGTATTTATTATTTTCTTTCATTCATAATGTCTGTGTGAGTGATCTGTTGTTCATATCATATTGGAAATCAAGACTTACAAATCTTGAATGAAATCTTTAGAAAATCTGGTTCGTTCAAGCTGCAGTCAAACATCCGACAACGCTGAATAATCTTCGTTCAATACAAGGGTGGTCGGGGAAATGAGAACATTTATTGTCTAATTTTAATTAATTAAGGTGATAACTGTATATTAGTGACTTGCAATCAGTTTATATATGTATTGCTGAGTAAAATCCTATAGAGTTTTTATCAGTCTCGTAAATGAACAATAATGTATGGCTCACTCACGGATAACACTAAAAATAAAATTCATTACGTACTAAATAATTAATAAATTAACAAAAGCAACAACATTTTAACAAGAAATTAATTGATTAAGAAATTAATTAATTGCAAACAAAATGTGTCATAAATTAAGCCGGTTTGCATTACCCGGTCCCAGACGAACCTAAAAACCGGAGGGTCAAGAACACTAGTCAGGGCCAATGGACTTCAGAAAAGCAACCTAGCTCGAGGGCATCTTTTAAGAGTCGACTGAACATAATTCTAGCAAACTGGAGACTGATTTAAGATATTGACACCGGACGAGTCATTGTAACTATTGCAAAGCCCACTTCTAGGCCATTTCAATGCTAGAAACTTTAAAGTTACAGAAAGCGAAATTAACCTTAACCCGGTATGGCTTGTTAGGGAGGGGGCCAGGCCGGTCGAACAAAATAGGAAACGGGCCAGACCGACCAAAATGCACGGCACACTGTTTCGAAAATCAGCAGAAGTGATATGAAATTGACGTTCACTCATTGTGAATGTTTTCATAAACTCTGATTAAACTTATACGACTGAAAAGAAAAAGGTCAAATTTGGCGTTACTTTGCTATTATATACTGTTCTATTTCAGTTGTTGCATTTCGCGCGAGAATTCTGGTTAACATCACCTTTTCGGAACATAATTTGTAGTGTTGCGCGTTGGCCGGTGCGGCCAATGGCCGGTGGTGTCTAAAACCAGGAACAGGAACAGGAATAGGAACAAAGGTCTAAAACCAGGAACAGGAACAGGGTCTAATTTCAGGAACAGAATCAGGAACGGGGGTCTAATTTCAGGAACAGGAACGAAGGTCTAATTTCTGGAACCGAATCAGGAACAGGGGTCTCATTTCAGGAACAGGAACAGGAACAGGAACCGTGGTCTAAAAACAGGAACGCAACGGAGGTCTAATTTCAGGAACAGGAACTGGGGTCTATTTTCAGGAACATGAACGAAGGTCTAATTTCAGGAATAGGGTCTGCATAAAATGTTTCAATATTTCTGATATCTAATTTGTAGCTTGATTTCATGATTTCAGTTCTATCCACACACTGCAAAATTGACAGAAAGATTCTAGAAATCGGAAGCCGTTTTGGCCGTTTTGCTCATGTCTAGAAATCGGCAACACACCTGCCTATTTCTAGAATTGAGCAAATATTTTGCTTATTTCTAGAATTCAGCAAGGCAGTAGCCAATTTCTAGAAATTGGCCTAACTGCTTGCCGATTTCTAGAAGTCGGCAACTTCGGGAATTAGGCAGTCACGACATAACGTAATTAGGCACGACATAGCGGAAACATAACACTCAATCACTGATATTCTTTTTGAAACTACGAAATTCTTAATCATAAAGCAGCTCATATATGTATATGATATTATGATATATAGTATATATTCTATTCTATTCTATTATGTGATCGCGTGACTTTGTTTACGTCAAAATTTGGGAATTGCCAGTCTGAACTGGTTACTCGCGCCAACGGACGTGCTTTGTCCAGTTGCGTCTGGTTTAATTAATTAGTCTATTAATTAGTCTATTAATTTGGTTTTCACTGTTTTAAATGTTTCGAGCTTAAAACTTCAAATCACGAAACAGTGCTGAAAAGCTTTTTATAATTTTTACAATGGTGGATTCAGAAATGTATGAATGGAAATAAAGAGAACACTGTCCTGATCCCGTTCCTAGAATTTGACCTCCATTCCCGACTCTGTTCCTGAAATTAGGCCCCCGCTTCTGTTCCAGGAATTAAACCTCTGTTCCTGGTTCTGTTCCTGAAATTAGACCCCCGTTCCTGTTCCTGAAATTAGAACCCTGTTCCTGATTCTGTTACTGAAATTAGACCCCAGTTCTGTTCCTGAAATTAGACCCCTGTTCCTGAAATTAGACCCCAGGTCCTGGAATTAGACTTCCGTTCCTAATTCTGTTCCTGAAATTAGACCCATGTTCCTGATTCTGTTACTGAAATTAGACCCCAGTTCCTGTTCCTGAAATTAGACCTCTGTTCCTGTTCCTGAAATTAGACCCCTGTTCCTGATTCTGTTCCTGAAATTAGACCCCAGTTCCTGTTCCTAGAATTAGACCTCCGTTCCTGATTCTGTTCCTGAAAATAGACCTTCGTTCCTGTTCCTGAAATTAGACCCCCGTTCCTGATTCTGTTCCTGAAATTAGACCCCTGTTCCGTTCCTGTTTTTAGACCTGTATTCCTGTTCCTATTCCTGTTCCTGTTCCTGGTTTTAGACACCACCCCAATGGCCGGCCATTTTCCTGTTGGCACTTCCTTACTTGCTTACGTTGGCCGTGAAAACCTCAGCCAGTTGGGGTGTTCATAAAACACGGCCCCGGCCCCGGCCCGGTACATAAAACACTGCCCCGGCCCCGGCCCGGGTGCATAAAACACGGCCCCGGCCCCGGCTCCACATAAAACACGGCCCCATTACGGCCCTGTGCATAAAACACGGCCCCGTCACGGCCCCGTATTTAGTAACACGGATCCGTGCTGGATTTCGGTTAGCTGAAATTTCGACCAATCAGAATCCGTGCTGCATTGTGATTGGCTGAAATTTCGACCAATCAATCTGTGCTGGATGGATACTGTCAGGGTTTTTTGCGTCCAGATGTGCGTCTGGACGCAAAGTTTCTTATCTGGACGCAATGAAATTTTAACGGGACGCAAGCTAGACGCAACATTATTTCGAGAGAAAATTCAATTTTGTAAGAGTAAAAACTTTAAATGTTTCCAGTACCATTTTTTTCGTTTTTTCCAAAAGTTTCTTCTGGTAAAAACCCCTGATACTGATTGGCTGAAATTTCGGATCTTTTACGCTGCCCCCTCCCCCAGCCTTAGCGTTTGATTTTTTGAACAATAACTTTGAAATTTGATATGGGTGCATACTGGAGGCTGATGAATTCAAAAATTTTAAATTCTAAAAAATTTAAAATTTCAGTTTTTTAAGGGGGACCAAGGGGAACCAAAAAATTTTTTGGAAATTGAATCAATTGAGTCAATTTTTGAATTCATCTGCCTCCAGTATGCATCCATATCAAATTTCAAAGTTATTGGTAAAAAAATCAAAAGTTAGGGCTGGGGGAAAAGCGCAAAAGATCCGAAATTTCGACCAATCAGATTCCGTGCTGCATTTTGATTGGTTGAAATTGCTACATACCAATCGGATTCCGTGCTGGATTTTGATTGGGTGAAATGTCGACTAATCAGAATCCGTACTGGATTTTAATTGGCTGAAATTTCGACTAATCAGAGTCGCAGCTGGATTTTGATTGGCTAAAATTTTTATTGAAATTTTGTTATTGGATTAGCTCTTATAATTCAAAAGCTTCCTAAAATTCTTTACATTTAAAGGTTTGAGGAAGTTGTTAGATGGGGTACAACTAAGAACACTAAAGATGTAATTACTGCCGAAATACTGATAAACCACATCAAATTCCTTCTGAACAACTTGTATTTTACTTGTGGCAATCGAATCTTTAAGCAAACTATTGGTATACCTATGGGTAGTAATGCTGCTCCATCTATAGCTAACCTCGTTCTTCATAATATGGAATTTAATTATATTTATCGTAATAAGGATAAAGCGACAACTAAGTTTCTTAGAAAATCATTTAGGCTAATAGATGATATAACTGTACTAGACGATGAAGACTACTTTGAAGAAATTAAAGACGACATGTATTCAAACGAACTGGAATTAAACAAAATCAATAACATCAATACAGAAGCTAATGTGTTGGACTTACATATTACCATTGAGAATGGAAAATTCATTACAAGCCTTTACGACAAAAGAGACGACTTTCCTTTTACTACTTATAAATTCCCAACTGCTTCTTCAAACATATCATCCACTATAATAAAAAATACAATAAAATCTCAAATAATTAGGTACAGTAGTATATGTACCAAATACGAAGACTTTATTAAGTGTACTAGAACAGCAAGTAGTATGCTTAAATGCAGAGGATATACACATAAGTTTATTAAGAACAGTTTCTATAGAACAATATACCAACAATCTGACATACCAGCAAAATACGATTTAAAATCTGACAATATCAAAGACAGATGGACTGCAATAAAGAATATGATAATCTAATTACCTGGCTCTCCTGTTGAAAACCCGGCTTTGCCGGCCATGAAAACCCGGCTCTGCCGGCCATGAAAACCCGGCTTTGCCGGCCCATGTAAGCCCGGCTCTGCCGGCCATTCACTACCGTCCTGCACCTTTCCCTATGAAATCCCGGCTTCGCCGGCCAATGTAAACCCGGCTTTGCCGGCCATTCACTACCGTCCTGCACTTTTCCCTAATTCTCTATTCATAAATTTCTATGGACTAAGATCAGGATGATTCAGGTCTCATAGAGGCTGGCCTAACCAGTTACTTCGTGATCTTATACCTTATTACTATTAAAATTTTAATTAGTTAACTGGATCCCTCTGACGATGTATCATTCTGGTCCTAGTCCACCTCTGGCCCACTGGTAAAAACATCATGCGGCGTCCTACACTTTTCCCGCTAATTGTAAAACCAATTCGACCTCTTACTTTTTTCATGGTCAGAGTCTAAGGGATTAGGGCCGAAAGACTCTGATTAATCTGTCAAATTGATCAGTATATATGTAATCGAACCAGTAATTAATTTCTTTCTGTATTAGTTTAAATAAGCCCATCTATCCCATATCCTGTTTTGTTTTGTTTTTGTTTGTTTATTTGTTGTTGGCACACATTTTAGTTATTTCAGTAGCTTAAGCAATCATCACGTAAGGCATCAAAAAAGGTAAAGGTACCTTAAACATTTATGCGATATCACATTGTGGCTTATAATTTACTTAAGTGCTTCGGGAAACACAGGTACTTTAAATTGTATTTGTGGTATAATCGTAATCGTTACCGCTAACTGCGCATATCCCTCCATCTTCTCCTGTTTGAGGAAGCTGGCAGCACGGCACATGTATCAACATAGGCTTCCGATAATCTGACAAATGAAAGTCACTATAATCCTTTTAATCTTTAAAACACCTTGGAAATACCTTGGGAATGAACATGTATCCACTCAAGCTCAATTTGAATAATGACTCGGAAAACAGTTAAATTTCATGTTAGCCACCCGCCTGTCTCCACTTGGCCACCTTGCCACTCGAAAGTGCTCGGGTACCCGGATGCCAAGGTAGGGCGTCGGCTAGTACCGGGTAGTCCAAATAGGTGTCACAGGGAAAATTTTCCCTCGTGAAATCTTTCCCCCCGCCGGAAAAATTTCCCTAGGGAAATCTTCCCCCGCCCCCGGAGAAATTTCACTAGGGGCTTCTTTCCCCCCGGAAAAATTTCCCTTACGTAGTAATTATTTTGCTGGATGTATTCATTATATGAATTTTAACTTATCTCTGCAGCTTTTACTACTTATTTTTATGTCACGTTTCCAATTATTTTGGTATTTATTCGTTCTTTCTTTCCACCCTTTAACATTGTTAAATTGAATGTACCTAAATTAAGCATATAATTAAGATTAATTAGTACTCAAGAAACAGAAGCTCTGATTAAACGGTTTAATAATTAAGCTAAGGCATAAATTTATGTTTGATCCGATTTCTTTGATTCACCGAGAATTAAAATTTTAATTAAATTTTGTGTCATTAATCCCACTTCAGAGTGAAAAGTCATTTTAATTATATTTAATTTTTAAAGGTTTTGGCAGTTAAATTTAAATCTTTGAATCCGAATGCTGAGTTTAATCTTGAATCTTAAGTCTTATTTTGTTAAACGGACCGGAATCTAAAACTAAAACTAAGCAAACTAAAACGCTTTGATTAAAATTTGATGGGGATTACTTTTGGAGTCATCAAAATTGGAACCATGCCTACTTTGTCATTATGTGTTAAACTATGAAGCGGCAAATAATTAACTAATGTAACTTGCAACTTGTAGCCTGTAGTTTAATGCTTTTTCTTATTAATGGAACTATATAGTTTTAGTTTGTAGATGTTCCTTTCGTAGAGGTAGAAATAGAAGCAAGAGAAATGCAAGTTTTCAAATTTTTTGCTGACTAAGACTATAGGTAAACTAAAGTTTCTCGCGGGACATCGGTTATGCTCGATACATATTATCAAGCGTATTAATCAAGCGTATTATCAAACGTAGCTGGGGAACAAGTGTTAGAGACTAGCCATGAAAGTGCTGTTTCTTATGGATCCACATTTCCGGTAGCAACCTTCGGCATGCAAAGAAAATGCACTACAATCGCTGGATTATTTGGTTGTAATGATATAGAATTAGATAAAAATTTTAATCTTAGACGCACTGAAAAAGTGCCATTAAATTAAATTTAATCCGTCCTAACTCCTAAAGAAAAAGAAAAATGACTTTTTGAACCATTTTTCAATGTTTTTGTTTTGAACATTTTTTAAAATTAAAAAAATTTTAATACATACAAATTATATGCCTTTCAATACCAAAACATCTAATTCAAATTGAAATAGACCGAATTCTCCATCGAGCTTCTTACTGACTCCCATTTCGTCAAGAAAAGCGTCTGGCGTTCACCCCAATTTATCCCTGGGATTTCTGACAAAAGTCCCACGGATCCTTTAGCCCTTTTCCTTTCTTGAAAAGCTCTCTGCTGTACCAAATCGAATTTTGAGCCTTCTGAATTGCCAAATTGGCATTCAAATGCATTTTTTGTTTTTCCGTTCCACGAAACCCAGAAGCTTTTCCTGTGCTAAAAGCCTAAGCCTAAGCCTAAGCCAGAATTTATTCAAAGATACTGAGTTGATCTATACTATGAATGTAGTGGGGGACTGAAGCGTAAGGTGAAAGTCAACGGTTTAAATTGAAATAGGTAATGTAATCGAGAGTTAATTGGGTTTGTGCGAAGGATTCCAACTAGAGACATAGGGCCTATTTCTTTAAAGATTAAAATGGTCGGATTAAACGGATTAAAAATCAGCCGGATTAAAATTTTAATTGTTATTTCTTTAATGCTGGATAATTAACTCGTTTAATCCGACCATTTTTAATCCGAGGATTAAACGAGTTGATTTTAATTCATTTATTCCGCCATTAAAGAAAGAGCGATTAAAAATTTTAATCCGCCAACTTTTAATCCGTTTAATCCGCGTAATTGCACGAGGATTAAAAACTAGTTGAAAATGCAGGCGACAGATTAAACGGATTAAAATTAATCTTTAAAGAAACAGCGATTAAGCAGGTCGGATTAAAATTAACTCGTTGATTTTTTTAATCCGAAGTGTGAATAAAGAAACAGGATTAGATTAAAATTTTAATCCTAGGTGCGTTAAAGAAATAGGATTAAATTTAATCCGTTGAACTCGTTTAACTCGTTGGATTAAATTTTAATCCGTTTAATCCGTTGTGCTATTTCTTTAACGCGGATTAATTTTAATCTAATCCGTTTAATCTTTAAAGAAATAGGGCCATAGATTGCAGAGGGTAGGGAGAAGAAGCGTTAGAATTGGAGTATTCAAAGAGAGTAGTGGAGCGTATCCACTCTAATATTTCTAATAACCCATTAATGCTAGCCAACTTCTTTTAATAATCCACGACATCTAACCTAATATGCACAGAATACACGCTGTAATACACAACGCCCGGACAGCTTCAGCCAGTAATCCATTGCGCGCTGAGACCAAAGTTGCAAATCCACGACGCTGCAAGAGGAAAAGGCAGTAATCCATGAAGCCGATACTCAAATTACAGCCTTAGAGCTCGCACCAATAACAAAATTTTCCTTTCGTTAACCAAAGATTTTTAAAATTTTGCCGAAACTTCAACTTTGAAGAGTAATTCCCTTAGATGCAGATAAGATATTGTTATTTACTACTATATACTAGTACTAGTATATTTACTAGTATATTTCTGCAGATAGGGACACTGTGCCAAATCATATTGGCAAATGGCAACCTTGAAGCTAGGGTCCTGTAGCCAGCAGAGATTTTTAATTAATTATGTTGGTAGCTGTGGAAAAGGAGGGGGGGGGTCGGGCACATAAACGCGACGGCTGACATGGCTGGAAGGCAGCTAAGAACCAACGACCAAGTATTTTCGAACACACCCATCCTCTATAACTTCGCCAAAAAGTAGGCCAATCGGACAAAGTCGGGGCAAAAGTTTAGTCGTTTAGTTTATTAAGTCGTTTAACCCAAGCTTCTGTTTCTCTTATGCTGATTAATTTTAATATTATTCTTAGTTTATGTACATTGTTGAAGGCTGTGATAGGACAGCGACGAATAAAATATTAAAATAATATGATACGTAACGTGAAAATATCTATAAAGTTTAACTACTCTATTACTATGAATACAATACATTCGGCACAATAAGTTACTGTATTAGGGAAATTTTTCCGGGGGGAAAGAAATCTCTAGTGGAATTCTTCCGTGCGGGGGGAATTTCCCTAGGGAAATTTTTCCGTGGGAAAGATTTCACGGGGGAAAACTTTCCCTGTGACAGCGACACCCAACATACTTGAAAATTTCTCACAGCTGTTTGGTTTAACGAAAATGTTTACACTTCGGCACAGCAAGAGAAGACATATTGGGTAATATGTGCATGACATTAGCTTTTCTGCAACCTAACGGTTAGAGAACCATGCTAGCCCAGACTTAAAAAACGTTAAAAATCTGGAAAATTTTGGTCGCCAAATCGAATAATTATTCTGGTACGACTCTGGAAGCTAAAATTTGGTGTGAACCTACACCCCACGGTCTGTAAAATCGTGCCAAATATGAAGGAATTTTGCCGGCGCATTTTAATTTTACGCCATTTGAACATGACAAAAATGTAAATTTTGGCCTGGTTCAGGTGTTCTAGGATGATAACGTTGACATATTTGCCTCGAATTGTGCGATATGTTGCCTTAGGACTGACCCTACTACAATAACATAAATTTCAACTTGTTTCCTCCTTAAATGGGCGAATGGCTGTTAGTTTGAGTATTCAGTTGAATGCCAAGTCAACTGACTGACCGATACATTCTTCTAGCGTTTGTACAGCCTGTCTAACAAAAGAAAGCAACCGTACACAGTTTATAGGTACATAACGAAATAGATGTAATGAATGAGTTCTCGGATGCATCTGTTTTCCAGACTTAATCAAGACTAAGGTAAATTGAAGGTAAAATCCCTCAGTTCAGTCATCCTTTCAAATGATGACATTTCAGTTTTTCGAAAATAACTTGGAATAAGTAGCAAATATGTGATTGAAAACAAATACAAGAAGAAAACTTGTTCAGAATCATGAAACCTAGATTGATATTACATATTGTGCAATGTGCATATTGGATAATCTTCAAAAATTTTCTTTTTTCGGTTTTTGGCACCTTTTTCATGTGTCAAATGGCATAAAACTATAATGCACAGACAGAATTCCTTCATATTTGGCACAATTGTATAGACCTATGGGCTGTATATGTCCACACCAAAGTGTCTGCATTTTATTCGCGCGAAGAGGCCCTAGGCCCGAGAATATTAGGTGTAGTGAGAGTGACGACAGGAGATACAGCTGCTTTTTAGTCTGGGTCTATTAATTCACAATAGTTGAGCAGTAACAATTTATTTACCTACAATAGGGTAAACTTGCGTTATGTGGACAATAAAACATCGGTCTAGCTTCAGCATCTATCAGCACTTGCCATGAACGGACAATATTTTTCGTTGTATGGACACAACTTGCTTTGTATGGACACTGAATTTTACACGCAAAACATAGGAGTTAATAAAATTTTAAAAGGCTTCTTTTGAACTAAAATAGAAGCTGAAAGCTTGATTTATCGGATTTACAGTTATTTGACTATCCTTTTCGATTGAATAGAAATATTAAAAATTAAAATTTTTAAAATTACTTAATTTTCAGTCAAAATGGTAGGAAATGCCGGCGAAAACAGAAAGTTTTACATTAATGTGAGGCTTTCTGTTAAGGTTATTAACATTACAATTCCTGCTTTAAAGTCATATAAAATCCCACAAATTTTGCAGTCCATACAAGGAAAGTGACGTGTCCATACAATGCTAGTTCAAGTTTAATTACTAATAAATCAATAACTTTTAATAGGCGTTACCATTTTGAAAAACAATTTGACCAGATTATAGAAAACACAATTAGGCACAATTTGATAGAAAAATGTTCTTAGTTATTTGTAGTTTGGACATAGCATTTTTCGCCAAAGGTTTAACCTAAAAATTGGCTTTTTAAATGTGCCGCATCTACGACGATAAAAATTGCTGCAGCGATTTCATTTTTGAAGGAAATTTGTTGAAAATTAGCAAATTTGTAGTGAGAATTAGAAGCTTTCTAACGACACTAAGTTTTTAAATTGGCCAAATCTGCTCAGAGATATTTGGTCAAATCTTATCTAATGTCAGCAAGATTAGTGTCCGTAAAGGTAGTTTATCCTAGTTAACTAAGTTATTTTAGTCTACCATAGTTTGTCGGCGCTTTAATTTTGTAATAGTTGCTGCTTTGAGAAGCGGTTAAGGGGTGTGGGATACTTAGGTCAAAAACTTGACCCCTCATTGATATCTCTCTGTAGGGCTGGTGTACCAAGAAGAAACCGAGGACAAGCCCAAACGGGAGGCGTCAGGCACCCTTGTCCCCACGAAACCAGGGCCTAGGAGAGAGCACGGTAGAGGGAGGTTCAGCTTTTTACTCGCCATTGAAAGTAAAGAATTGGCAAAGCCGGGTTTCGAACCAGGGCCCTTCTGCTCCGCAGTCAGACATGCTAACCAACCTCACCACAGTGCTGTCATCTGAACTCCCATATCAGACTTATCAATCTTTCCTATGCCTGCTGACCTTTCAGCTCTAATTGTGAGTATTGATACCTACTCCATAGGACCTTCACAATCCATTGAAATTTCAGGTGATTTTGTCTAGGAATAGAAAAGTTACAGTCATCCAAATTAATCCAATATCTATGTATTGTTTAGCTAAACTCAATCAAAACTATATATGAAACTGCTACAAAATGGACGTTGTGTCAAAAAGAAACGTTTTCAGAATGGAAAAAGCCATCGATTGATGTAGATATTGTACATATTTGTAAAGTTCGAAAAATTTCCAAAAATGTAACATCTAACCAATTTTTGGGGTTTAGAAGCCAAATTTTGAGAAAAAGACCTTCCATAAGTTTTAGCTATTGAAATTAGAAGAAACTACAAAGTGAGTTGTAGAATTTGAGGTTTTGATATGTGTGAATTATCTTTGCCAGAACCTAAAAATCTGAATCTGAATATATATGAATTTAAAATTTTGAATCTCGTCCTGGACGAAAACATCCAATATTTCAGCGGATTGTGTGGCGCTTTAGGAGTTTAGGCACCAGAGACTAGGGAGTGGAAATATTCACAATTTGAGCGAAATCGTCGACGGCCGAAGTTTTGACGGCCAAGTAGGCCTCGTTTAGAGTTCACTGACCGACCTTAGTTCATATATCTCTCCGTTTGGTGCAACTGTTACCAAGCAATAGATTATTCAAACCAAGAGTACATAATATATAAGAGTGTGACAGCAGGCAAGCTCTCTGCTATCAGCTCTAGGTACATGCTCTGCACACTAACGCACAAACGTGTATGCTCACTTCAAAGAAATTAGCACGCTATCTTTGCGTTGTAAAGCTCGAAGCAGACACAAATTGGACGCACGCAGGCGTTGTGTTTTCGAGCTTTAACACGTAAAGATACGGCGAGTGAGCGTACAGAAACGTGTACTGGGTACACATTTGTGGGGGGGGTCACTAGGTACACGTCAGTGGGGGTGGGTCAGCCGTTAGCGTGCAGAGCATGTACCTTGAGCTGATAACAGATAGCTTGCCAGCTGTCACACTCTTATCTATTATGTACTCTTGTTCAAACCCACTATTTTATTGTAGTGCTGACTTGTGCTAATACTTTAAAGCTACCAAATTTCCTAGGGCAAAGTGAACCCGAAACTTTATATTGCTTTAATTTCATGTTTGTTAGTACAGATACAACGCTATAGGTGGATCAATAGAAAAGACCGTCAAATGTATGAGAGTTGGTTTACTTTCTGCAACCCAGTTCATCAACCTTGCTGCCGTATTTAGAGGACAGGCCGCTGTGGGAGCTTCGATCGCGGTTGTGAGCGGCCAAACACTTGTTCATGTTGGCACGGATGCGTCCCTCCTTGTCAGCGAAACGAGCCTGCAGATTCTTTTGTTCCCTGCAAATGCAATCCTTGTGCTCATCAAAGAACACAACAGCGCTGGCGAGATAGCATTTGTTGCATGCGACCTTGTTGACTCCGTCATCGATAAGCTTGAAAAGCTGCTCATCCGCATGATGCAGGCAGGTCTTCTCGTAGTTGTTTCCATTTCTGGTGTAGAGTTCCTCGTTACGAACTTTGAGTTGACCTTCCAGCTTTCTGCGTTTATTCTGGATTGCAGTGATCAGTTTTTTGGCGCCCGCATCACTGTGGAAACCTGTGGACAACTTCTCGTAGCATTCTAAAAAATAAAACTGCTAAAAAATCTAACGCTGCGGTGCTTGAATGCCCGTTAAAAACAGAACGTTAGTTAGTTAGTTAGTTAGTTAGGGTAAACTCGTTTATAGTGGACACTCGGGTATAGTTGACAATACTAAGCTTTTTTGGAAAAATAATCCTGTGGGAATATTTTCTTCTGCAGAAATTAACATCATGTGATAGCGCAATTTTTGGGCTATCCAATGACGTATCGCGCTACGTTGGACGCTATGTGACGCTACGTTGGACACATTGCGAATACGAAGCATCCAAACATCACGCATTTTGTGAAAGTTCAAAAATACTAAGGATTTTGGCAAAAATGCTAAGCTTCAGCGCTTGAGTTCGTGCCAATTTCAGACAGTGAAGTTTAAAACCTTTTTATCATCCGAAAGCAAATTTTGTGCAGATTAATCTAAGCTAATGAAAATTAAGATTTCACAGTGCAAAAAATTATTCTGAATTTTTTTCGATTTTCTATCAAATTTCAAAGAACTCGGCCTAAGTTGACAATTTCGCCGGGTATAGTTGACACCCCGAAATCAAAGAATTCGATTTCATTAAGTAGAAATTTGTTTGCATATTTGAAATCAGCGCATTGAAAAACATACCTGTACAAAGTTTCAGCTCAATTGGTTAAGTTGTGGGGCCTACAGGAGTGGGAACGTGACAGGACAAAAAGTTTTAAAAATTCTCCCGCAAAACCAATAATTTTATCATTTTAATATTTGCTGCTAATTTCTTGTTTTTGGAGTTTATTGCAGTCTGAAATACGTGTAAAAGATACCTGACAACATTAGCCGAGTTGTGTTCACTTAGCCCGGACTATGTATGTGTCCACATTATCCGAGTTGTCCAAAATTTAGTACAGTTACAGTTTTAAGCAGAATTTTTCCACTTCGCAATATAAAATCACATGTGATTTCTCGTTAGAAAGAGGATAAAATGTTCTTTTACTTGATATAAAATTTATATGGGGTAACCGCTGAAAATATTGAGTTATTTTTCTCGGAATGAATTTTTGTCAAAAGTGTCAGCTATAGACGAGTTTACCCTAATCATAGGATTCAACAATTTTGTTGGTTACCTGGTCCAAGTCTACCGGGCCTATCTGGTTTAACTGGTCCAGCTACAGATTTTTGCTCCTACAGTCATTCCACAAAATTACAATAAATTTTCGGAATTCGGGGTTTTCAAATTTTACGGATTATAAACATTTTCTCTAATACCCATAAGATGAGTTAAATCGATTGAACAACTTTTGTAAAAGAACCAAGTCCTGGAAACGAACTCATTTTCTGGAATCATGGAAACAATTTTCCTGAATTTTAAAGCCTTTCTCAGACCACCCAAAATAGGCTCGTGAAATACTTTCAAATACTTTCAAGGCTCGTGAAATACTGAATAACGGCTGTATGATAAAACCAAATCTCAAAAAGGAACAAATTTTGCTAATTCTGCTTCTACAAAAAGTGGATTTTTCCAATTTGAAATACAAAAATCTGTATATATTTCGTAAATTACGAGTAATAATTGCATATCAGCCATCAGAATTTGGTTTTATTATGAAACTAGCTCAGCTTCTCAAGAGCTTTCAAATGAGTATGATACCCATCTTTAATTGATTAATGATTGGAAACAATACTTAAAAACCACGAAAATCTAGTAAATGCAGGTTTTTGTTAATTATGGGAACTGAGTTCATTTTCAGGCTTTCATTCTAATACAGAAGTTGTTCACACCGACACGGATTTCAAATGAAACTAGTCCTGCCAGTTCAAACTAGTCAAATTAGTCATTGGAGAAACTGAAAATTTGAAAACTCGGAAATCCAGCAATTAGGTACGTTGTCGTGAAAAGGTTGCAAGAGCAATAATCTGCATAAAATATACATTGCCTCCAAAGATTATTATGATATACACGACCAAGGTTTGTATACACACATTTTGGTCGTCCATTGGTGTGTACAGGTTTGTGGGAGAATCAGGGCCGCGTTGCAAAAGATCCTCCCAAGTACCCTCCTTAGAGGGTACATATATGAGGATGTCTCGTAACTGTCTAGGGTCCTATTTCTTTAAAGATTAAACGGATTAGATTAAAATTAATCCGCATTAAAGAAATAGCACCTCGGATTATAAAATAAATAAATAATAAATAAAATTTAATCCAACGCGTTAAACGAGTTAAACGGATTAAATTTAATTCTATTTCTTTAATGCACCTAGAATTAAAATTTTAATCTAATCCTATTTCTTTATTCACACTTCGGATTAAAAAATCAACGAGTTAATTTTAATCCGACCTGCTTAATCGCTGTTTCTTTAAAGATTAATTTTAATCCGATTAATCCGTCGCCTGCGTTTTCAACTAGTTTTTAATCCTCGTGCAGCTACGCGGATTAAACGGATTAAAGTTGGCGGATTAAAATTTTGAATCGCTGTTTCTTTAATGGCGGATTAAACGGATTAAACCTGACTAGTTTAATCCGAGGATGCCTAATGGTCGGATTAAACGGGTTAATTTTAATCCGCGGTTTAATCCACCGTTAATGAAACAGCTGTTAAAATTTTAATCCGGCTGATTTTTAATCCGTTTAATCCGACCATTTTAATCTTCAAAGAAATAGATCCTAGGAGAGAGCTAGGATTTAGGAATTAGGAGACCCCTAAACCCTTTCAAAAGATTGCGCCTAAGTTTCGCTGGCACTTCCCTTAACCTGTTTTTGTCCGAATTTTGAAATTCGAAACTAGCTTTGATGAAATAACATCTGATCGTCTAGTTGGATCCTTTTCTATATTAATAACCACATTTTCACTTATTTTGGTTTGAGTTTCTCGAAATCTAACTTGTTTCCATATTTGGAACAGGGGGCACGAATGGATACAGGATTTTATAAAGTGTCAATACTAAATTTTCGCAGGTGTACATTCAGTGTCAATTATTTCTTTCAGTTATGTCATTTCCTGACCCATGTTCCCGAACGCTTCTCAGATGAAAATAACGCTTTTAGGACAACCTGACAGGTTGAGATAACCAAACAATCACAAGCCATACAAACAGGTCTGTGTGAAAAAGTGCATATTTCCATAATGGACAAAATCGGGCTAACTTAGGAGCGGCGAGCGGACTCCTAGACTTAGGAGGACCTTTGTCAGCGCGGCCCAGAAGTCGGCATGCAAAGCATGTATACCTCAACTCGACCTTGGGTGATACTCCGTTAGGCGCACACCTTACAAATTTTCGCAGTTGGCAGAAATGCTCTACTCCGGTAGGCGCACACCTTACAAAACTGAGGGTTTACTGTAAAACGCTCTACTCCGGTAGGCGCACACCTTACTAAATTGAAGGTTTACTGTAAAACGCTCTACTCCGGGAGGCGCCACACCTTACAAATAGTGATTTCTTGTCGTCGTTAATGTACGTGCTAAACACTTATATACGTACTTCTGCATTAACAATTTGTAGTAATTAGGTATTATTTAAATTATATATAATTAATGATAAAGTACTTATACATCAAATTAATGCAGAAATATTTGTGTCATTCTAGAATTAGAATTTATGCCTTTCAAAATTTTTAATTAATTGATTTTGAAGATTGAAAATTTAACTTGGCATCAAATAAATTCACTTGAAACTTATATACTTAAAATTTTCTAAAATTAAAATTAGCCTAAATTAAAATTCTAATCCCACAGCGAAATCTCAGCTTTGAGCCGAAATTACTCAATAACTGTTTGACTTTCTGATGGTTAATATATTCTTGTTTTAAATATATGAACATATTTTAAAGAATTTTCTAAGACAAGTTTATGCGAATAAGTCTAATACGGTTATTGAGTAATTTCACCTCAAAGTTGAGCCTTCACTGTGGAACTGTAATTTCAATTTAGGGTAATTTTAATTTTAAAATATTTCAAGTAAGTTTCAAATGATTTTATATTGATACCAAGTTAAATTTTCAATCTTCAAAAATGTATTAAAAATTTGAAAGGCATAAATTCCAATTCCAGAATGACACAATTTAATATTTCGACATTAATTTGATCTATATATACTTTATTATTAATTATATATAGTTTAAATAATACCTAATGACTACTAATTGTTAATGTAGAAGTATATAAGTACATTAACGACAACAAGAAATCACCATTTGTAAGGTGTGCGCCTCCCGGAGTAGAGCGCTTTACATGAAACCTTCAATTTAGTAAGGTGTGCGCCTACCGGAGTAGAGCGTTTTACAGTAAACCCTCATTTTTGTAAGGTGTGCGCCTACCGGAGTAGAGCATTTCTGTCAACAGCGAAAAATTGTAAGGTGTGCGCCTAACGGAGTATCACCCGACCTTGATCTGTGCTTCTCTTCTCAACTGTTAACTACTCAGCAACAATTTTATCTACCATATTCCAGTGTTTTACCTATGTAAGTAATTTTTCCTTTTCGTTTCTGCAAGTCTTTAAATTAATAAAAATCTTCACCCTGAAAAGATTACGCAACTACGCCTTATGCATTGCGTTAGCGCTTGAGGATTAAGAAGAATGTTTTGGAGAATTATATTATCTTTGCCGCTCTCTGATATTATAACTATAAATTAGTATATACTACGCTATTGTACAAAAGATTCAATTCAGCTTACTGACAGGGTCTCTGCCACCGACTAGACCACCAAATCCGCCATCTAGAATGCCGCTCAGAAAGTTACCAAAATCAAAATCTTGACAGTTAGCTGCTACAGCAATTAAGAGAAGTCCAAACACTGTCTTCATTTTCGCAGGTTAGAGAAATAAACAGTCTAAATTATTAACATTTACAAAATACTTGGCACAGTATGTTTCAGATTTGATATACAAAAATTACTTCAATTTTTGGTATTGTCCAGATCATCCAAAGATTACTAACCAGAAAATGTTTGTGTCACCTACAGAGTCTGCTGGTGCTCGTTGATCCAGCAGGACTGTTGAACTGTCGATTTGCAAAAAAGGGCAGCTGCCAACAAGCTTCTGGGTTTAGATTAGGAAACAGAACTTAGCTTATGCGATCATAGGTATGAGTATCGACATGCATGAGTAAGTTAGTGAAGTAGATAGCGTGTGTCATCAATTGAAAACATTAAAAATTATACTTGTAGTTAAGGAGTTTATATTGAAGTAAGAATGTAAGCTAATATAAGACAAGCATCAGCCAATATTGAATTAAAAACGTATTAATTCTAGAACAGTTTTTGATTGCTGCTTCCAACCAATTCGATCACTCGCAGTAGAGGAAAGACATTATTTTACAACAAGTTTACAATCAAAGTCTCTAAGAACAGTGTGTTGAAAAACTTACAAGACACTCACCGCTCTAAATCACAGATCGTAACTAGCAATATTAGGGGGTTTCTGATACCAACAGCAGTTTTAAAATCTTAAAATTTCGTACAAGTGGGAGACACACAGTTGTTTTGTTACACTGTTTTAACGTCATTGCCGGAACTAGAAGAGACAAATCAGTTACCCAGTTCTTTCTTGTAACAGTTTATACATACACATATGAGGGCGGACTTGTTTGTAAAAATTCAAAACTTATTTTTGAACTTGAATTAGGTATTTATGTTTTTACAACTTGACAAATTTTACAGTAGCGCTTGAGTAGATGTCAACAACTCTTTACTACGCCTTAATATATAGAAGTACGTTTACAAACATTAGAAGGTTTTTGAATTTTTAAGTACCAGTTTCTACAGCGCACAGGGTTGTTGCAGCAACAATATCCCGAGTTCACTCTTCTTCGTTTTCACTCCTTATTGCAAAACTGCAATGAGAGATATCGCTTAAGACTTGGCGAGCAGGCTGTGCGCACCAGAAAATTGGTGGCAGCATGAAGTGCAACAAGATAATTGCTGATTTCCACCAAATAAACAATACTGATATGAATGGATCCATTAAATCTTATAAGCTGTAGAGCGTCAATAGCCAAAGGTAGAGAATAGCAGCACAGAAACTTAACCATTATCAATACCAACATTTTGCTTACGTAATACCGTCGCTGCTTTCGGCGATTTGCCCGCGCTCGAGCGCTGGCAGAAGTTCGCTTTATGGATGCCAAACAGAACTTGGAGTTGCTATTAACCCGTTCCTTTAGTCTTACACCATACTTATCGGATGACAACGGTAACTGATAAATCTTGGAAATAGTTCGTATCGTCAGAATCAGAATTGTCGAAAACGGTACCAAATGAACAAATATTAAACCACAGCAAATGCGGTACCAAACAAAATAGACCTTACTTCGGGCAACGTGTGTTGAAATAAGAATGTCTACGGTACCGCCAGTATCATTGAAGTTACAACTGACGACGGAATTTTCGTAGAAACGTGGGATACAAAATATGGTAGCAACCAAAGGAATTGTGAAAAATATGATGCACTGTTTCCAGAAACTGTAGCACTGTCGATGCCTGTAACAAGAAACGAAATTAGGAGATATTATACAAAACAGAATCAGAATTTGGCCGGCCCAGAATTTTATGTGCCAAACATTGCAAAATTTTTTATAGTGTATAATTTCGAAATGGATCTAGAAGCTATTTAGAAGTATTTTCGCAATAATCAGAGGAGTATTAATGCAGAAATTAATGGTTCTAAGTTTTAAGGAATTTTAAATTCATTATGCGTTCCTAACGGTACTCAAAGAATGTATTGGTTCCTAAAATGCAATGAATGGTTGGTTGTCTCCACGCTCGCGATCGCGCGTCCGGGTGCCAGCCGGCTCCCGGACCCGGATCGGGACCGCGGAACGGCAAGGTGCGGGTCCGAGAAAAAATTTTGCTACTATCCAGTATCCGGATCCAGAATAAATGTTTGAAATTCAAGGTAATATTTGAAAATATTATTAAGTCAGAACTCAAAGTTTAGCTTGGATTTAGCTACTTTGTTATTGTAAAATCGTAAATTTCTAAATATCTTTGTATTATGACCATACATTAACACGGGGTCCGATTCTGGGGGTCTACCCCGAACTCCGCGAGGGGTCTACCCCGAACTCCGCGAGGGGTCTACCCCTGAAAAATTCCAAACTTTTAAGGGGGTCTGCCCCGAAATTGGCAAAAATTGCGAATTTTTAACGTTTTTGACCAAACATTGGTAGAAAATGACAATTTTTAGTGATTTTCAAGAAATTTTTTGAAAAAATCGCTAAAATTTGCTAAAAATTATCAATTTTCAGTAAAAATCGCTGAGGGTTCTACCCTTATTTGCTTTCTGGAGAGAGGGTCTGCCCTTTTCTCCTTTTCGCTGAGGGGGTCTACCCGTTTTTTGTCGGTCTGGGGGGGGGTCTGCACCCCCCATCCTCCCACGTTATCCTATGATTATGACCACTGCTCAAGTTTCGCTTTACGCGGCTGTTACCTGGATTCTGAGTCTGGACGGGTATGGGCTGGGTCCAAAAGTTTGGACCTGAAGCCAACTCTGAGTCCACAAAATGTATAAAAATAATAGAATTAAAAATATGTAAAAGATACTGTACCTACCTGATTGGATGACACAGGGCCCAGTATCGGTCAATTGTAATCACAAGCGACGACCAAATACTTCCAACCATCCCAATATTTATCAGTCCGTACAAAATCCTGAGACTGAAAGTCCAGGATCCAATTTGAGGAATCCAGCCGTGGCCGTAAATTGTTGACAACGAAAAGGTTATCCAGGAACAAATTAGCAGAAAGTTGTCCCACAACAGTAAAGTTACCGTGCTCGTCGTAACCTTGGAATGACTGCGAATCTTTTTTATAATCAGCAGTATCAGTGTATTACCTAGCAGTCCGATCCCACAGGTTACTGACAAAACCCCCACGGTCAGAAACCATCGAAATTTGATCAAGGCTTGAGCTCCTTCGTTGCTAACTTCGGAAGAAAACAGAGTCGAATTCCAATTTTCCGTTAAAATCTCAAAGCAGTCACCAACTTCCCAAGTAGACTGATTATTCATGCTTTATCAGACTGCCTGACTTCTGCCTGGCAGGGAATGCTGAAAAATATAATTCAGTTTTAAGCTGATCAGCTAGATTTATAAGACAAAAATGTTTACGCCCTTATTTTGAACAGAAAGGGAGTAGAATTGCTGATAAACATCTGAATTTCCCTAGACTGCTCATTTTTGGCTGTTATTGGATAACCTTTGAATTGAAAATTCTTATTTTGAACTACTGATAAAGCTTGCGTTTCGATGTTGGAAAAGCGAATCGAATACTAAGATAGATTCCTGTGGGAGGAAACGGTTGCTACTGAGTTTATTTACCTGCGTAGATATACAGATTAGGTAGATTGAAGATAGACAGTAGTATCTTCCTAAATGATCGAAAGATATCAGTAATGACGTTCAAGTCCTATTTCAAAACATAATCAAACGATTCTCCATTCTTCCATATTTCATACGAATCTCCCGACAGGACTCAGAAAACATGAACGATCGCTAACTAGAAGTTTCCTCGAATTGTGGCTTTGAAAAGGAACCAAAACCGATTCTGCAGTTGAAATGGCAATGAAATAAGATTTAACTGCTTGAAATCTAGGAGGCAGTTTCAGTTTAATTGAAAGGCTGGATTTTTGATCAGCTCAAGGGATCTCTTGGTGATACTTTCACACTGTTCTTCAAAATATAACATAATTAAGCATCAGAAAAAAGACATGAAATATGCGGCCTGGAGAGCGGAGCACGTATTTTGTGCCGTCGAAACGAACTCAATTTTCACCCCCGCTACAAATTGTTAACGAAATGCGGGAAAGGGTTAATCTTAATGAACTCTGTACAATTCCATAGAGACAGTTTGCAACTTCTGAAATTTGCACAGACAAAGAGAAAAATGGAAAAGCTGATTTGAAACACATTCCTAGATAATAAATAAATTGATTCTTTAATTCTTTACAAAATGCGTTCGCTATCCCGGATCAGCCTCGTTAAGTTCTACAGAGTACAGTTTCAGTAATCTCGTCTTTGAGAATATTAGGCCTCAAGGGAAAAAGCGAAGTATGCGCAAAAATGTTTTGTCTTACCTTGTTTCGGGCAAAATTATGTTTTAAGGTAATATTATGATTTAAGTTAATGATATTGTTTGTGTATGTTTCACAGACTTTACTCTGTTTTCCAAAGCAGCATCAATCTAGGATTTCATGAATGGATGATTTACATTGATATCAGTCGCCAAAACCTAAAGACGTACATATGCTGCAGACAATGTGTATGCTTCATTAAGTCAATCTAATCTGAACGCAATCTAGATCTAGATTTTGTAGAAAAATCTTTCGACGGCATTATTCTTATTTGAATTTAGCTAATCTCATTAGGATCGGCTTACGTAAAAAAAGAACTTCCATGCTGTGCACTTTATGAATGAAAATGAAAAAGTAGCATAATCTAAAAAATGAGCAGGCGTTTCAGCAGTAGCAAAAAAGTAGAACCACTCAATCCTTAATTTGCAATGCATACATCGATCAGTTGACTATGTCAAAGGAGAACACAAAACAGGGGCCATACTGAGGATGGTCGTACGTACGACTGCAATATTAGAAATTTGTCCGCTTATACCAAAACATGGCCGCTGTCGTGACATATTCACCCCCCAAATATTTCCCCCTCAGTTGAAATATTTCCCCCTGAATATTTTCCCTCCTTCGGAACAATAAGGTGAAACATTTTCTCCCTAGATATTTTCCCCTTGAAATATTGTCCCCCTCTAAATATGCACTGCTCTGCTCAGTACAGTAGTTATAAGAAGCCCGTTAAGGTGATGTTAAAACGCCACTGTAGTATATATAAATAAAGATAGTCACGGATACACAAGGGATACATAGGAATCAGTGCGGCTTTTGGGAATCTGGTGGGGCCCCCAAAATTGGAAGAGAAGATTAATCCTTTAATTGCTTTAATTAATCCTTGCTGAGACGTTGGTCTGAATTAAAGAGAATTGGAAAGGTCAAATGTAAAGGTCAGTAGATTGGGGGCCCCATCAGATTCCCTAACTGCAAAATTAGTGCAAAAGTATAAGATATTGAAACTTTTTAAAACAGTAATTTAATATTTAGAGCAATATTCTAAGGTTTCACTATATTATAATAATAATCTTACAATTAAAAGTTAAAGCTTCTCTATAATGTGAATCTCGTTGAAAGTGTACTCTTATATTAAACAAAATTGTCCTAAGTTACAGTTTAATTTTAGCTTGAAAGGCATTGGCGTTTTTCCTGCTGCGCCTCAGCGCAGCATGTCTCTTATGTTTGCTCGGCCCGAGCCCTCACACGCATTTTGCTTGATAGTCTTCACCGCAAATGCGTGTAAACAATGGTTTAAGATAGGGCTAGTATAATTTGTGTGTGAAATCTTGACTTTCATTCCAAAGAACTTCTGTTTCCGATTTATATACATATTACGCATATATGTATGTATGGGATTACTTTCAATTCCAAAATCGCAAATGTCTGTTCTCTGTTCTAATGGATGACTCATCGCTACAGTTAAACTTTTCTCATTAATATCTCAGTTCAGCAATGATTTCTCAATTATGATAAAGGCTTACAGGAACATGTGCTAATATACATACAAATGCTAATAGTTTAAACATTATTATTCCGCCGGAGGCGGAATCTTTGTAATGGGTGAACCCTAAAATAGTGTGTAATTCTAAACATGGTTGGACTTGCTCACTATGTTTATCATGTAAACCTAGCTGCGGCATTTTTTTCGAAAGGGGGTGTGCTGTTTGAAAGCTGACTCGAAGTAAGCAGGTGGAAAATGAAAATTTTTTACGCGTTTCATAAGATTCAATCAATTCAGCTTCAATTTCTTATTTCATAATTTTTAAAAACTCGTGTCTGTAAAAACCTAAATTTAATATTAGAAAATATTTTTATCAGGGTTCCCCTTTGGCAGTTTCAGAATCGTGTTGCATTTAAGGGCAATGTTAATTATGCAAATTAGGTGTGCCTTCCGGATTCCATTTAGCGTCAACGAAAGCTGCACGTTTGCGGGTTGTCTTCGTCTTTCTTCCTGAAAAGAAAGTTGACATTGCCACAAGCGCAAATAATTGCGCATTAGCGCATTTGCAACTGTAGTTTGCAATTGCAACTCTTTGCCTTAGATCATCATCAGCATCAGCTTTGCCACCAGCTTACAATGCTTTTTGCTTTGGTTGTATGACATTAGAGCGACATAGCGAAAGCGCGACATGACGAAGGCGCGACAAACGGTTGTTAGCGCGACATAGGAAAGGCGCGACTTAGCTAAAGCGCGACATCTCAGTTGCGCGCATTAGCGAAGGCGCGACAACCCCGTTATATATAAATATTCTGCTACCTTTACTATTTGATAATTTTCTAACTATATGTGGCTAAACACTGAACTCAGCTAACGTCATAATTAATTGTCGAATTTGTATTTAATTTGACCCGAGTCAACAGGAATATCTTCACATAATTTACAAATTGCAACGATTGCAGGCATTCAAACAATTAATAATTTAAACTTAGTATTAATTGATAATACGAAAATATCATACCAAATTAGTAATATATAATTGACATTACTTATTGATATTGATATTGCTAAAATCTTAGTTCCAGTAAGAGAGTCATAATAGTATAAAAAGTTAAATTTTTTATACTATTATGTACTCTTGTAAAATATCAATAAAAATAACTTATGTAGTACGTGCATGCTAAATTTTACAGAAGTGATTCTGATACCCGCTGTTCATCAATGGAGAAGTATGGAATTAAGCTTTTAGGTCTTTCCCCATACAAAAAATTTTGAAAGTGTCGCCGCCGGCCGCCTCAAGTAGTGATAGTTAAACAAGTATACTATAGTAATATAAATTTTCATTTATATTATCTATAGGAGGACAAACAAAATAAAATCTTAAAATTTGATACATTTTATGATGGTACTTTCCAGGTAGCCAAACTGTCTATATTCATGTCTTTATTGAAATTTGGAGCTTATATAAATTTTATAAGTCTATTTTATAATCTTTATCCATCAATTTTTCTTTTAACAAATTAATGTTAAAGATAATCTACATATTAGAACAAATTAGAGAGATTCTAATAATTTTATTGAAACATACTTTATAACAACTTTTAACGGATAATTTTAATTATTAATTTTTTGAATGCATGCAATCGTTGCAATTTGTAAATTATGTGACGACATGCCTGTTGGCTCGGGCCATTAATTATTAATTAAATACCAATTTATCAATTAATTACGACGTTATCTAGAGTTCAGTGTTTGCCACAAAAAGTTAGAAAATTATCAAACAGGTAGCAGAATATTTATATATAACGGGGTTGTCGCGCCTTCGCTAATGCGCGCAACTGAGATGTCGCGCTTTAGCTAAGTCGCGCCTTTCCTATGTCGCGCTAACAACCGTTTGTCGCGCCTTCGCCATGTCGCGCTTTCGCTATGTCGCTTCAGTGAGAGCACCCCTTTGCTTTTATTGGTTTAGGAGGTTATCTTCAATATGACGTCTGGAAAATAAGTTACAACAAAACATTTTAAAACATACTATAAGCTGTAGGGACTGAACACAAACTTTCCACTTAGGTAATTATATCTGCGCAAATCTTGGTCTAAGTTTTTGATTAAAGCCAAGGGACCCATTCTTCACAAAGTAAACCAGATCATTTTCTAAAAATTGATAGTTAGAAAAATGTAATGGATACAGGCATCAGAAACATTGATTGGCTGATGTGGGAGTTGGACTGATGGGCAATGGTATGTGGTCTCACTGCATTGAACGTTTCACTGCACTGAAGTAGGGTCGCTGTTCGATGCCCGGCCGGGCCAATTCTTTACTTTCAATTCTGAGTGAAAACCTGAATTTTCCACTTCTCTCTCTCACAGGTTCTTGCTTCAAGGTACGCGGTACGGTGGCTGACGCCTTCCGTCTTGGGCTAATACAAGGCCTTTCTGGTCCACTAAACGCCTAATGTTTGTTTGTGGTCAGAAAAAATCCTGTAAAATTTGTTACATATTGAATAACTGAACTAGGCATCCCCTCCTCAAGTACTAGATAAATTTTTATAGATAAATTTAAGTTTTTTCAGCATATCATTTCTCAGACGTGTGATGTGATAGAATACATCCCTTTCGATTGAAGCTTGAAGCTTGGTACAAACTTATGGCAAAATTGAGAACATCCATTTTTCTGACGGGAGTTCTAGGGATTCTACTTTTGGATGTTGAAGTCACTCTTGAAGGACTCTAGACCGAAGATACAAATATTACGCAAAGGCAAAATGCTACTGTCTTGTCACGGATACGTGTGCACAACAAAACGGCGATACATAAGTCGGATATTATCGAAAGTCCATTATTCCACTTCTCCGCCGAAAGTGGAAAACTCAATATTGACATGGATTACAGTCAATGGCTGTTTTCTGTACAACTTTGTACATGCTTGTTCTGTTAAGTGCAGCAGAAATGCGATTACCTAACCTCCGCAGTGATGGAACCGGGTCACTTAGGCTTGACCCGGTGACCCGGTGACCCGGTGATCCGGTTTTCCAGAAAATTCCAAAATCTGCAAAAAATTTTGATTTTGCCCAAGAACGCTAAATTTTTGGCTTCCATGTTCAATCACCATCTCGAAAAGAATAATTATGACATACATATATTTGCTCTAGTTTTTAAAAATGCATTTGATGGTAGCTCTAGCATTTTCTAAATTTATGCAGATTTTAATTGCAAAACCAATAATTGATACGTCTGCGAAATTTTGCAGGGTCTAATATGAGTACTTTTCCAAATACACGGAGTACTTTAACAAGTTGGCCCCTAAAAGGGCCATTATCTCGCCGCTGAACGTAATTCGCAACGACGAGATTCCCAGAATTTGGAAACAAATATAAGGATAGGTAATGATAAGACATAAGAGCAGCAGGCAGAAGGCATTGGGGGCATATCTACTAGGATCTGATTTGCGGGGAGTGGTGGTCATACATGTGCTTCACCCCCCCCCCAGACCTGAGCTCAGCCCCAGAGGGGTCCCTCACCCCCCCCCTCCCCAAAATCAATAGGCTTTCGTTTGTGGGAGGTAGGGTGTCAGCGTGCACAACATGGCCCTCAAACTGATAACAGAGAGCTTGCCTGCAATGATACTTTTGTCTTTGTGTACTCTTGAAACAATTAAGGAAAATGTTGCAAGGATACACAATTTCTCCTAGTTCTAGTGATTTCGCCGGCTTCATGTTTTTGTGGTCCGTCCGGCTGATCAACTGATCCTTGTTTCGCCGGCTGTCCAAAATACAGACTAAAAATTGGAAATAGTTCCTAATTTCCAGAAGACATGCAGCCAATTTAACTCGTTAGGGAAGAAAAAGCTGTGTCTGTCCTCCCGCCGGTCGGCTTGTAGTTGACCTGACCGTCGCTTTGATCACGCATTCATCCAACGGCAGGCCTACTTAGGTCCACCCAGCCGGCCAACTGACCATCAAAATTGTGAGCCCACTGCGCTTCTTTGAAACTGCGATTCAATAATTTAGTGATTTCACAAGGCTTTATTCATCCCACTGTATGGCTTATCGCTTATAGTACAAGCTATCAAGTTGTCAACCAACAAATGGAACTCAATTTCAGACAAGTCGTGGCCACAGAGACACAACCTCGCAAGTTGTGGCTTGTGCTTTCAAAGCGCAAACTACATTGAGGTCGGACTCGGAATTTAAATGATTTTCAACTAAAACCTTTAATCTTAAAAGTAATTCCTTCCATTCCGTGTTCTCAAATTTAAACTCAACACTTTACGGCACTAAAAGCAGGAATTTAGGATTCAGCACTTGCAATTGCTCTTCGTCACTGATCTATGCTAACTAATGCCATCAAAGTAGTAACTAATTTGCATATTCCCTAAAGGCTGATAAATCCAGAATTTTTAGTCAACCAAAGGGGGCACTGTATGAATAAAGTTTCAAACAGAATTTGAACTTATTAATGAGTAAATTTTTATTAAAAATTCAAATAGCTTGGAGACTTTCAAATAACAACGAATAGGTGGAATATAAACTGAACGAAATTACTCTGTAAAATGGTTGTGTGAGCGGTTATGCCAATGTCTCCCAGATGCAAAATCAGCCAACTATTGAGGTCTGTGCTAAGGATAGGGCGCATTTTGAGCTAAGGGTCAAAGCAGTTCAAAAAGAGCCAAAACCGATCACAAGTATCTCGCCTCTAGGCGAGATAAAAATTTGGTTTTCATTATGTATACATTGCGTTAAATTAAATTAAATTGTTCACATATATACCTTCAACGTTTACCTTGGTTGCGAAAGTAGTCTGCAAATCATATTTTACTGAATAGAGTTATGTTTATAATTAATCATAAAACTTATAAAGCGAAAGCTAAAAAGCTAGACAATAATTTGCCAGAGACAGACAGATTCAAATAACATCAAACTGCGAAAATGCTCAAGACTAAAATATAGAAAAAAGGAAATTAATATTGGACATTGAACAAAAATCTAAGCTAAAAGTTTAGCTTGGTAAGCCAAAAATTTGTTAAATTTGGGGTAAATTCAGAAAACCGGGTCAAGACCGGGTCGAAGCTCTTGACCCGGTGACCCGGTCCAAAAAGTGACCCGAACTGACCCGGTGACCCGGTTCCATCTCTGCTCTGCATGTCATCTCAGCACAGCTTTAGAGCGCAGGTCTGCTGAAGCTGACAAGAACTCACTCATCTTGTACACACTACGGCGGAATTAATCCCCCTTTTAGGGGTGACTTGTTTTCGATATCAAGCATTTCCTCTAGCTTTATAAAAAATCTTTAAACAATGTTTTGCACGTATATTTTCTGTAGTAAGCAATTAAGAGCTCTCTTATAAAATAATTAGCTGCGCAGCAGGTTTACTTTACTTAAATGTCCGTCCAGCGGAAGCTGAACCTTTTGCACAAAATCTTGCTTGTTTAGGAATTAATTTAGTTTTAAATTTGAAGAACAATTTTCTGAGCATTTTTAATACGTACGTACAGTCACAGTAAACCCCATTGTAATCTTAAATCTTGATTATATTTGCGTTCACAATTCAGTTTAATGATGACCATAGCTGGGGCCCCATATTAAATCTAAGTCTTAATGACTGTATTACACACCCTGCTGTGCAGTTTCCAATTTGATGTCTTAAATAGAAAGGTCAAGTTTCAAATAATGGTCAACTCTAATACACAGTTGAAAGTACAAATAGAGGGGGCCCCAGCAGTAAATGTATGAAAACAAATTGTAATGTTGTAATAATATATACAACTGATCACGCACCTAGGTTAAACTCAACTCAAACGTCTATTCTAAACTACAATCTTCCACCGGCTCTACGCGGCTCGGCTCGGCTCTGCTCGGCTCGACTCGGCTCGGCTGGGCTCGGCTCGGCTCGCCCAGCTTAAATCTGTATATCTGCCGGATTACACCCAATTGTGAATGTCTCATGATGTTTTATAGTCAAAAAGTTGCAATTATACTCGTTGCTAACTAATTAGGTAATCTAGCGTCCAGGTTCGCAATTCTATGATAAAAACGCGTTCACCTATGCTATTTTGGAGTGGTTCAGCATAAAACATTACGTTTAACTTAATCGTATTCAGTTCATGTCAATAACAGTTTAAATATCTCTAAATTTCAAGTTTTACCGCATTGTTCAACCAAACTTGCAATTTAAAGCAAGTTTCATCCAAATACAGTTTCCAATCTATCAAATGCGCTTAAATTGCGCAATACTCGAGTTTATAACAAAAACGCTAATCAAAGTATTTTACATTCGAACGCACAAAATTCAAAACAAGTTCGGCAGAGCCATCTAGTTTGGATAATAACCGCCGGGGTTCGATTCTCCAAACAATCTTGTATCTGTGGGTTTTAACCCATTTGATTCAGGTACTGCCGCCACCGCGCCTTGCTTAGATCAGTCCACAGTCTGTTGCTGAGCTCAGTATCTGTCCGGAACCAGAGTTGATCCTGTATCCTGTAGTTGTGCCTGGTGCCACCCGTTCTGTTCAGTTACCAGTTGGGTTGATCCTGTGATTGTCCAGTGGACCAGAGTCGATTCTGTAATCCTGTATCAGTCTCATACCAGTAAGTATTGGTTCTCATAGTTTGGTGGACATATAACCCAGCGGTAGCAGCGGTTTGAAGCGAGCAGTACCTCAAATCAAAGTGGTGATCTAGACCTCTAACCAGAAACCTGTCGGAACTCAGTTTTTGATTGACTCTTAACAGTGTTTCAAATCCACTGAAGAATGTATGCCGAATCCTTTATGCTATTGAAATCTCTTTGCTCATTGTACTTATGCTCGACTTCGAAACACAACACTGAAGACAACTAAAGACTTATTGCTTAATTTGTTCAAATATATATCTATGGCCCGGAATTTTTTTCCCCAGTTACATTTTTGGCATACCGACACCCTCTCAGCCCGTAACTGTAATCTTCCTCTCAGGGACGGAACTCTCTCTGTTTGTCCATTTTGTTTTGTTTTGCCAAAACCACAGGTCAACTAATTTGCTGACTTGGGTCTTTTCGTCTGCACGGGGGAAGATAAGCTCTCCATTCCCTGGAATAAATGGGTTGCCACGGAAATGATTTGTGTGTGTGTTTGGTATGTAAAGTATACCAAACGTATAATAAACGTATATATATAAGTATAGGATTACAATGGCAAGAAAGCTGCCCATGTGGCCTGGTTCCTAAGCCGCTGCGTGCGGTCAGATGATACGCATCTGCTGAGTCTGATGTACGCACTCTTACATGTTGAGTCGTGTTAATTCGAAATCATTCGTCGGGGCACGTTTGTTTCAGAATATGAACCGTCAATTCGTCTACGACCCGTTCTCGGACGCCTCAACCATCAGCGATTCGGAGGCATCATGCCCCACCACGCCGGCCCGGGCCGACAACTATGTGGCCCATGCGTCCTACGCTGTCGTGACTTCCACTTCCTTCCAGGGAGGGGAGTCCTCCTATAGTCCTCGATCCGCTCAGTATTCTCAGTGAATCTGCCCTCCATTCTTGCCTCTCCGAACCAGGGGCCGCCGCCCTCTCCACTCTCCAGATCCTTCAGACAGTGGGTCCCTGTCCACCACCCTGACGGACTCTGACGTGGAGTCATCCATGTCTCCAAACGTTAACATGCAGTCTGTCGGGGTGGCGGACGCTAACGGGACCCACTCGTTCGAGGTCCAGCCGATGGACCTGGCGCCACCCCTGCACCGGCGGTGGCTCCGCTGCAGCCTCCGCCTCTGCCTTCGCAGGTCATTTCCCTGCCAACGCTTCCCCGGTCCCCCAGGTGGGCGGATATGCCGTCACCTACCCCGCCATGGAGCCTCTCATCAGCACGGAGCTCCCGAATGGGCGCTCCATTAACGAGCAGTTTCACGCCCCGTGAGAGGTGTGCACGTTAGGCAGCGCGTTCCTTAACGTTGAGAGACATGGATGATTCCACGTCACAGTCCGTCAGGGTGGTGGACAGGGACCCACTGTCTGAAGGATCTGGAGAGGGCGGCGGCCCCTGGATCGGAGAGGCAAGAATGGAAGGCAGATTCACTGAGAATACTGAGCGGATCGAGGACTATAGGAGGACTCCCCTCCTGGAAGGGTGTGGAAGTCACGACAGCGTAGGACGCGTGGGCCACATAGTTGTCGGCCCGGGCCGGCGTGGTGGGGCATGATGCCTCCGAATCGCTGATGGTTGAGGCGTCCGAGACCGGGTCGTAGACGAATTGACGGTTCATATTCTGAAACAAACGTGCCCCGACGAATGATTTCGAATTAACACGACTCAACATGTAAGAGTGCGTACATCAGACTCAGCAGATGCGTATCATCTGACCGGACCCAGCGGCTTAGGAACCAGGCCACGTGGGCAGCTTTCTTGCCATTGTAATCCTATTCAATTTCAAACTCAGTAACTCTTGAATTTTCTTAAAATTATTAACTCATTTAGACAGCACGTATACTTTACATACCAAACACACACACACACACACACACACACAAATCATTTCCGTGGCAATCCATTTATTTGCAAGATTAATGTACTCAGTTACGAATTACAAGAGGACGGTCTATACAATTGAGAAGAGTCCACATAGTTTTGCGAAGTTTATAGTTTTGATCATTTTTTGTATTTTCAGGATTATCTGATTTGTTTTTGTATTTTCGAGTTGATGTTGAGTCCAGAACAGTCTATGTACAGTCGCCGGAACATCCTTCAGATACTGACGAGGCACCCCAGCTAACTTGGGAACAGCCAGCCAGGCAGGATACGACTGGATCAGAGCTAGGCGAGGATCCGGATCAATCAACGGAACCTGTTGGCCCAGCAGCCGGTCAAACGTGAACATCTCTGTCTTAATTGTAATGATACCAGCCGGAGCCATTGTCGGAGCAGAGATCTCCGGCACGAGTAGGATCTCAACCAGAAATGATGAACGCAAAGTCAGCGCTACCCTAAGACAGTTAGTAGGCGTCGGCTTGTTCAAACGGATTTTGAAAAAAGGTATCTGTCGTGTTGCAGAAGTAGGGCATCAGAGGTTCCAGCAATGGACCTCCGATAAGTAGGACGTTCTTCTTGTCAAATGGCCGGAACAACACCGGGCCATGGAGAGATTGGTAGAATTCCAACAGCTGACCCAGCAGGTTGAGAGGTTGCGTCTGCTCGACATGCTGACGCATCACTCGATAACGCTGCTGTATGTTTAGCGTCTACAGCCGTCAAGTAATTACCGATTCCCAAACCGTACTGATAGTAGCTTCCATAAATTGGGCCTCACCCGTACCTATCAGCTGGTTGCAAAAGTAGGGGAGCCGGAACTTCTGATGAAAAACTGCGGCCATGACGAAGAACTTAAGGAGCCGTTGCACGTCCAGGTCGGACAGCAGAGAGCTGGGGGTCAATTCTTTGGCAATCCTCTTGACGGCCAACGGGTCCTCATGTGATGCGATCATTTTCTTGGACAAGGCGTACTGTTCGTACAAGTAAACCAGCGTGGCCTGATAACAGGTCTCCGAATTCAGGACTCTAGTATCAAGGCAACTGAAAAGGTTTTGACCACCAGCTCGAGGGGGACCTTTCCGAAATTGCTAAGCGCTCCAGTGACGGGATCCGTACTCTTGAAGTAAATCTGTTCCTGATAACTACGGACAATGATGGGAATCTGAATCCGGTCGACGAACTTAAGGGCGGCTGGAGCTTGATCCATTTCTGTGTTTTGGTTTACCTAAAGTAACGAAAGTAGTTGTAGGCCATTACAAGTTACTGGACTCAGCTAATTACAACTGTTTGTTGCTTACTCAGAAGTCTGGCCTTTGACATGCGTCCCCAAAAGCAGTCATGGGTGTGGAGCTAGCGACCTTCTGGATTGCTTAAACAATTTCCGACGACTTTGGCACGACTGGTTACAAACTAGGGTCGTTTATACAGCCTATGCACATATGTTCAAGAGATTATCAATTGGTGTATGTTAGCTTCAAGGGCCTATTTACAACGGAAGGAAGAACTATATAGTATTTGATGCTTGTACTGTGGGAAAGGGCAGTTTTCTTTTGCAACTGTTTTTTCAGGTTAACTAACCAAAATTTTTTGATCAGCCACAGATAGTCACTTTCTTTTTTAAGCATGAAATTGCACTGATTCTGGAGATAAGCAAGGTGTGAGGTATCTAACACAAAAGAACACGTTTCTCTGCCCGTTACCGCATTCCAAACACCAATACTACCTGGACTATGCAACTAAAGGTACATCACAGGCTACTGACGACGACGCAGGGAAGTTTAGACAACCTCCGGTAGCCTTGGATGTAACTTCTTCATTGGTCCCTTTTATATGTCCAGCACGTACATGAAGTGATCTCTGTTTACGTGCCAGATGTAGATAGTCCTGGGATCCGGAGTCGGGTCTGTGCCCAGCATCCCCGGCCGGAAACCTTGCCAGGTCTAATAATTATTCCGTGGATTTGTGTAGGTGGAGATCGTGGTATTCAACATAACTGAAGCCAGCAAAATTTCCATTTCGGTGGAGAGAAGGTATCCTCTGCACTTGCCGGCCGCAATCACGGAAGTTGGCATCCATAGGATCCATTTTATTTTAAATTTTCCATGCAAAAGAATTTCTCAAACTTGTCTGTTGCCAGCTGGCAACAATCAAATTCAATATTATGGCCTGGTACAACTACGACAGTATCAGTTATCCCCCCTTTAATTGTATTAGTTTTATCCGAGCGCTTCAAGGAGTTGGCCGTCCAGAGGGGAAACCCTTTGAATAGAGCTGACGGGTGGTCATGATGCGGCCAAAACATTTCTGCTCCGGCAGTAGCATTGCCTTCGCCTCGGGTAATTGCTTATACAATTATTCAACGCCAGACCGAGCACCCGAGTAAAATTTTGGTCTGGCGTTACCCCTCCTCGCGAAGGCAACGGGGATGTGGCAGTACAGGAAAAACCGAAATTTAAGCTTAAAGTAGCTAAAAATGCTGAAAAATGACACTCTTTCCGGCTTTATATATATATATATATATACATATAATATATATATATATACATATATAGAAGTATGTGAATCTTACGGAGGCCCTGACTAGCAGTGTCATAATTCTACAAATTAATACGTTTAATTATTAATCAGCGAAAAATAATAATGGACTGTGCACCCGCGGTACATCTTCAACAGTAAACGAAATACGGCCTCAGGGCCTTAACATGTAACATAAAAATAGAACTCGCAAATAAGAAAACCAAGATTTAGGAGCGACCTAACTTCGCAAAAGGACGCAGCAGACCGAGAGTGCAAAATCGAGAAACCAGACCAGGTAGAAAGTTTTGCGTTCTCGGGTCGAAGTACGCAGTGGCAATCATTGCTCAGGCAATTCAAAGTATTACCTCCAGTTCAGGCTCTAAGTCAAAACAAGAAATTCTCGGAATAAGACAGGATTATGCTGATACAAAGACGTACGAAACGAAAGCAGATTGAGTTACCACTCAAAATGACATAATTCAAATAGCAACCCGAATTTTAAAACAATTTTACATCAGCCTAAGCTAGCATCTGACTTAGAAGACACAAAAAATAGGCTTCAATTCACAGAATTATGCTACATCAAAATACACAAGACGCCAATCAAAAGGGGAAAGTATAACTCTGAAAAGAAACTTCAGTCAAAACAAGATTAAGCTCAAACTAAAGTTTAACCTTCACAATTTAAGCTTAAAGTAGCTAAACAAGGCCGCCCCTAAAAGGAGCATCATCCCGACGTTGATTTCAGCAAAAGTCTGTAATAAGAAGAGTGCGACACTTGGCTCTTCGTAATAGGATAAGCTTGCGACATGCTTAGCACATTTTTGTTAGTTGATCATTTACTGGAATCGGAATGTCTATTCCTGACGTGTTTTCCGATGCAAAAATGTATGCTTTATGATGCAGTGCTATCTTTATGGTCAAACTTTCCTGAAAACCTCAAAATTTCCTATTTTCCTTAATAACCGTAAAGATAACACTAGATGGAAATTGTTTTATATTTGGTTTGTCGGAGATTCAGCACAAAAATCAACCTATATCAGTCCGCATTTCAGAATGCACTCTTCCACTCCAAAAGATTTGTCACACCACCATCAGTTGGAAAGATTCATCGTCGCGTGCGGCTGTCAATTCAAATTTGGGATTCTACTTTCTGTGCTTTTCTTGTGGTTCTCCTGAAAACCTCCAATCTCCTCTGGAATTCTAACCCATTTTTCGACTTCTCATTACCATCTTTCAAACTCAACTCGCATCCCCTCCCCCATTGGTGCTCGTATTCCATTTTCCTCCATTTTAGCAAGAACGCATCTGATTGGCTAATCGCTTACTTGGTGTCAAAGTTAGATGCATTAGCGTACCCCCTCCGAGAACTCGGAGGGGATATCGCTTAGCGTTATTAAGCGGGTGTTTATATGTGAATGAACGACAATGATGTAGATTGGTTCTCCGAGATCTCGGAGGGGGTACGCTTAAACACGTAATATTGACATGAGGTAAACAATTCGCCAGTCAGATGGGTTTTAGTTCAAACTTCGATAAACACAATGCTTAACAATGATAACCGGTACCGCCCCTGAGATTTCGACCTTAATGTACCAAACACTTCGCAGGAGTGTTTATTCTATTAGGAAGAGCTGAGTGTCTCGCTCTTACTTTTATAAACTCTTGATTTTAGTAAACTGTTTACTTGTACCTACCTCCTTTGTATTTGCAATATTAGACTGGTTGGGTGCTTTCTTCCTTTTCATTTGTTTCCAAATTTAGCCTGCTCTTGAGGGTTTCTGAACTCGCCCTCAGTTCTCTGAGGGTGACTAATCCACAACACCTATACTGTAAATGTTTGGTTAAGCATGCCAATTGGCCGCAGTTTTTGTAGTTTTTGGTGTACTTGAAAATTATTGATGATGTGAATTGAATGAAATTTGCTCAAACTTGCTCAAACTTGCCGAGCTTTCAAAGCGCGGCGAAAGGACAATCGTCTTCAAGAAGAATTAATTTTGCGTTTTTACTGAGCACACAGACTGGAGTAAAACCTCTTTTCAGTAGAAACAAAAGTGCGTTTAAGGGGGGGGGTTACGAAGGGGTTGGCACGACATCGTCGGAGAGAGCTACTTTTCCCCCCAACATTAGCCAACATATCAAAGTAAAAAAGTTTTGGGTGGGCAACAATATATCTCATATACACCGTTTTTGGGAGGACGCCAAAGTACAAATTTTGGTGGAAAAAATGGGATTTTTCAAAAAGGTTTTTTCAGCTCTGGCGGGTTAACGGTTTGACCAATTCTGAAACTTGCAACCATAGATGTTATCTGTTACTAGTGCTAAATATTAAAAGTATTCCGGCTTTCGAGCGTTGCTTCCTTCTTCAGCTATAACAGCTCAAAGTTTGAAATTTGGCGAAAAGTTGCGATGTGACCGTGCGCCGTTTTCGATTTAATAAAATTGACAGCCCCTAGCCTACCCCAGCTTTTTAGCAAATATTAGGCTCTAATTGGGGCAAATTGTCTGTAGGTTTCGCGGACTTAGGCTTTCTGGTTAGTGTGCTAGCAAACTTATTGTTAAGAAATAACCCTTGTTTTTAGGCCTGAAAAGCTATCCAGTAAGCGCAGTAAAAATGGGGTCAAAAAATTTTTTGTCTCCGATTTCGCCCAAATGGTGGTTATAGGAGATATTTGACCTGCTGAATTCGAATATGAAATCCGCTTTTCGATATGACGCTTCTTTCGTTCAGTATGCGCTTACAACTGTCTTAGAGCTTTTCGGAGCGATAGCCATCCATACTTCGAGAATTCAATCTAGCATTTCTAAACACTCAGCGAGGTTTAGTGACCTAGCTTTCTGCATATCTTGGTACACTCACCAGAGTTGTATGCGGGCCGCGGGTACCCGCGGGTACCCGCGGGGCGGGGCGGGGCGGGCCGAATTTTACTACCCGCGCGGGCCGCGCGGGCCGATGCGGGCCGATTTTGGCTACTTTCCTGGGCTAAGTTTGCTTTCTAGAAATTTCATACATATCAAATCATATACAATAGGAGGCAATATTTCAGAATTTTAAACATTACTTGACTTCGTTATGCCATTCGATACCTTCAGCATGCACTACTATATACTCAGTTAGCATTATCAGCGTATCGAGTAATAACCTGTAGCTGTTGAGTAAAACATATAAACCCGTGAAAACTACAGGTTTTATTTGTATTGAATATGTACAAGTCTAACTTGTAATCTATTATACCAAAGTATCTCTTGAGAAAAATATCAAAGATGTCCTGTAGAAATTATATATATATATATATATATATATATATATATATATATATATATATATATATATTATATATTATATATATATATATAAAGTCGAAACTTATTTATCATCTACAGACTTGAATCATGTGGTTTCTGCATGAACTTTTTTAAGTGTATAGCACTGAAAGTGGGGGTCAGCAATTGGCGCAGAAACTGAATTTTTAGTTTAATTTCGGAACTTCGTGTTGGGTACAAAAAGCACCTAAATATAAATCCATGATAACTTCTCACTGAAGACTTTAATTCATTTAAGGTGCTGGTAACCTTTAGTGCAGTGATTTGTGGTGATTTATTAAAACGCTATAACTTCCGCAATTTTGGGAGTTGGAAAGAGTTCTATATATCGTTTTAAAGCTTGGAATCTGTACGTTCAGGTGAGCTTACGGAACTAGCAAAATTAACAAAAAAGTTTCAGACATACTGACATCTGGCAGCTGAATTATTGACCAAACATTTTTGAGCATCGATTTTTCAAAACTGTAGAATCGAATAAAAGCACTGTTTGTGTCATGATATATGTGAAGGACATATGGGCTGAGGGACGTTTTCTTTTGGATTTGGCTCTGCCTGCAGGTCTTCATTGTCGAGAAAATCCGCCAAATGCGCATTGAGTTTTCTTGCTACTCAATATGTTTTAGCCCAAACCAAGAAAAACGTCCCTCCGCAGAAGTGCGAATTTCGATTCTGCCGAAAATCTCCGGAATCCGTGGAGTAATTTTTGAGAAATCGATGTTCGAAACAAAATAACCGCAGTTTTGCCAAAATAGTTTTCCGGCCAAATCTCTAGCTGAAAGCAATAAAGTCCGGCTAATAGGCATTCATGAAATGTGCATTTGGACGATGTATCGATTGAGCATAACTAAGCCAATTTTGTCCTTAACATGTGGCAGTAATTTTGAAAAAACTGATTTCCTCGAAAATGGCCATTTTTTGACCCTAAAAACAGTTTTTTGCTTATACTGACTTAACCACTGGAGATAGCTCAAAGGTTGTAAGAGCAAAAATGTTCATTTTTGAGTCCTCTTTCCAGCCATTCCAACCAACCCCGTGTTTTTTCTACCTACTGGGAGCTTAAGGCCAAAAACCAAAACTTTCTTATCTTTTGGACTAAGAATACGGGACTGGTCCTAAAATGTTAACGAGCACGAAAATAGGTTATTTCGTAAGTTTTAGCCCTTTGCGTAAAAGATTAAAGCCGTAGGAGTCAAAAATATCCGAAAGAAAACCAGCACCTTAAGTAACGGATTAAGGCCGTATGAGTCAAAAATACCCGAAAGGAAACCACTAAACCAGTACCTTAAACAGCCGAGTGAAGTTCCACAGCATACGGCGTTATGGGGAAAACCGCCGCCGCTTTCAAAACCAATTTCATTTTTCGTACAATTAATAGCTGGTTAGTTAAGCTTGTTAAGGTGCTGAAAGAAACTCGCTCTCAAGGATGCGATAAACTTTTGAAAAAATGAGCAAAATCCCAGCCCAAAAATTTTTCATGGCGTACCCTTTTAGTTAAGGGAAGCTAAGCTTTTGTTACCACTTTAAGAACAGTAAATTGGTAGACAATAAAGTTCAAATCAAACGAACAGAATAGTTTGCCGGATCCGGAAGTATCTTTGAAAATACATCAGTTTTGGTGCTCAGGTACTACATAGGAAGCAATTTTTACGTGCGGGTACCTGCGGGCCGGATTTCGCGTGTGCGGGCCGCGGGCCGGAGTGTTGCGGGCCGCGGTCATAAGGTGCGGGCTGCGGGCCGGGCGCGGGCCGGAAAAATCGGCCCGCATACAACTCTGACACTCACTGGCCTGTAATGCGCAAAGTTTCAGCCGATTCTGTCACAGTAATTTGGAGTAATTGGCTCACATCTTCGAAATGGCACCAAATTACAGCGACAATATCGATTATGTAATCTAGCACTGCGAACGAAGGGAATAACGAAATCACGTCGTTTTTACATAAGTTAAGACAGACACCTGGGGTATTAATTGGAGCAAAGTTGGGTTCATTTGGTAAACCACGGCTCATAGACGTTAGTTAGCCTCCACCCGTATAGACCTACAACACCCAGTTTTTCGCACTCTGATTGTATCTCACAGAAAAGTATACATTGATCTAAGGATTATTTTACACGATATTAAAGCGCTATGTGTCAGAACTATTTCTGGAAAGTTTGGGTACCGTATCTTGCCCATAGCGAACAGGGCGAGGCGAACTTTGTGAACGTGCCATGTCGAGCTTTGGACCGACAACACCAACTTCTGATGGCTCCACAGGAAGCTGTGCAGCATAAAATTCTTTCAAACCTTAAACCTGTTTTACACCAAACCTAATACTATTATGTGGCAAAAGACTAGCTAGCTTTTCCAACATCGAACTTTTAGTGAAATTCGTAGCCCCCCTTAAGTGTAACAAACGGAAGTACTGCGAACTTGTCTACTCACTGCTCTTGAATTACGTCATCGCAACGCACCGCATATTGTAGAACGAAATGCATTACTGAAGAAAGCTTAGGCGCCTAATTTACATATTGATACTGGACTTGAGCAAATGTTTCCATTTTTCATCTCAACCGGAGGGGGAACTGTAAGAAATTGCAAAGAAAATCTAAATTAATATCATGAGAGGGGGTTCCATTCTAAAATCACGGCTGAATATAAATTTTTTAACTAAGCGCTTACTGAAGTAGTAGGTTGCAATTAGTAGCACTGACCAAAAAGTCAATGATGAATCACTTATGCCAATGCCCCCTCTGCGCAAAAACGGAACCATAAAGAAGGCACAACGATAAGCAATTAGTGTTGGGATTGGCCGAAAATTTCCATGGTTGGCTTGGCTTGGCTTGGCCGGAGTTTGAAGTTGGCCGGCCAATTGGCCGTTGGCCGGCCAACGGCCAATGGCCAACCGCCAACTGGTTGGCCGTTGGCCGTTGGCCGATGGCCGGCCAATGGCCGTTTGCCGGCCAAAGGCCAATTGCCAACGGCCAACTGGTTGGCCGTTGGCCGCTGGTTGGCCGTTGGCTGTTTCTTGGCCGTAAGCTATTGGCCGTTCTTTAGCTATTTGTCAACGTTGGCGAGCTGGAATTTACTATTTTTATTCGTCTACCGTGCAATTTACAATATTTGTAAAACAGTTTTTCTAAACATTTAGCTCCAACCCGCGATAACTCTGTTTTAATTTTGCTGGAGGACCGCAATAAAGTGATGATTCGTTCACCGCCAGACAAATTTAAAAACTACGTTGTTAGCACACTTAAAATTGGCATGCAATTAGCAATTTTAATTGTAAAATAACTCTAATAACGATAAAAATTGTCAACATCTAAGTGAAAATCTGTAGTACTGTATCTAATGTAACGTTTATACAGCAACATGTTTACGATATTATGCAGCAAAATTAAATTTGTCAACACAGTTAACGCACAAGATCAGTAAATTTGAGCTTGGCCAGCATTCGGCCATTGGCCAGCCAACGGCCGACGGCCAGCCAGTTGGCCGTTGGCCATTGGCCGTTGGCCGGCCAACGGCCATTGGCCGGCCCACGGCCAACGGCCACCGGACAGCCCATTGGCCGTTGGCCGTTGGCCGTTGGCCGGCCAACGGCCACTGGCCGGCCACGCCAACTGGCCGAGATTTACTCGGCCAACGGCCAATGGCTTGGCCGGCCAATGGCCGGCCATTGGCCAGCCAATGGCCGCACCGGCCAATGCACAGCACTATAAGCAATGATCTTTTCGGCTTTATATATAAGTATAAGTAAAGAGTATACTTATGTACACACACACACACACACACACACACACACACATATATATATATATATATATATATATATATATATATATATATGTATATATATGTATATATATATATATATATATAAGTAACGCTTAGGTCAACATCCGCACAGTTCCATTTACCGACACCATGCTTTGTCTGCGCAGCTCAAATGTAATTTTACTAAATTGGCGGGTCTACTAGGGTGGTGTCTAAAACCAGGAACAGGAACAGGAACAGGAATAGGAACAAAGGTCTAAAACCAGGAATAGGAACAAAGGTCTAAAACCAGGAATAGGAACAAAGGTCTAAAACCAGGAACAGGATCAGGAACAGGAACGGGGTCTATTTTCAGGAACAGAATCAGGAACAGGGGTCTAATTTCTGGAACAGGATCGGGGGTCTAATTTCAGAAAAAGAATCAGGAACAGGGGTCTAATTTCAGGAACAGGAACGGGGGTCTAATTCAGGAACAGGAACGGGGGTCAAAAACCAGTAACAGGAACATGGGGTCTAAAACCAGGAACAGGAATTAGGGTCTAATTTCAGGAACAGAATCAGGAATAGGGGTCTAATTTCAGGAACGGGGGTCGAATTTCAGGAACAGGAACGGGGTCTAATTTCAGAAACAGAATCAGGAACAGGGGTCTAATTTCAGGAACAGGAACGGGGGTCAAAACCAGGAACAGCAACGGGGGTCTAAAACCAGGAACAGGAACGGGGGTCTAGTTTCAGGAACAGAATCAGGAATAGGGGTCTAATTTCAGGAACAGGAACATGGGTCTAATTTCAGGAACAGAATCACGAATAGGGGTCTAATTTCAGGAACAGGGGTCTAATTTCAGGAACAGAATCAGGAATAGGGGTCTAATCTCAAGAACAGGAACGCGGGTCTAACTTCAGGAACAGAGTCAGGAACAGGGGGTGATTCATGACCCCAAAAACCCCCATGCAAATAAAAGCTGCAAGGAAACCAAGTGCTAGATCAGAACGCATCAAAAAGTGACTTTTCTCTTGACATGGGCCTATGATATTATCATATAGTGTATATTCTATTCTATTATGTGATCGTGTGACTTTGTTTACGTCAAACTTTTGGAAATTTCCAGCCTAATCAGGTTATTCGCGCAATGCTGAGTGTACACGCAATAGTATAATAGCTATGTTATGTTCACTCAGATACGTTTGATTAGTTTAATTCAAAGTTTAAATAACTTTTAAAGCTTTAAATTTCAAATCACGAAACAGTGCTGAACAGCTTTTCTAATTTGTACATTAGTGGATTCAGAAATTTATGAATGGAATCCACAAAGCTGTTATTTGTTGCTGTCTTAGTTCGTCGATTCGCTTTTATACTCCAATCAAACTCAGCCCTTATTACGCAAATGGCGCACCAACACATAACCACACCCAAATTGAACCGGTATATACTGTATTAGCAAGAGTACATAATAAAATAAGAGAGTATGAAAATCATACGCTACTAATAAGGGGCACCCGCTACTGTGTGGTAAGCATGCTTAGCATGCTCGGTTCGTTAACTCGGGACTTCCCGTAACTTCAGGCGGAGGGTCCCACCTAAAGTGAGGTTTACACCAGAGATGAAACCGGGTCACTATTTGCTGACCCGGTGACCCGGTGACCCGGTCGACCCCTGACCCGGTGACCCGGTGACCCGGTGACCCGGTGACCCGGTATTTTTGAAAATTCAGGTTTAAGCTTGGAAAAATTAAAAAATATATATTGGGGTGCGGTGAGTGTTTTCTACCTTTTTGGACATTTTGGAGTCTAAAATAAAGTTTTTTGCAAAAGTTTTGCTTTCTTAAAGTAACAATGGAAAGTAAATATTGTATGTAATCCGAAAAATCAAAACTGATTTGCACAATTTCACACTCAATGTGATGTGAAGTAAACTTATATAGCTTTTTGAAGCAAATAAATTCGAACAAAATACTTCGCTACAAGTCATCACATCATCTAATTCTAATCGTAGAGCTTAACATTAGCACTTTTGTGTTTTATCATTACATATTTTAGTAAAATATTTTATTTAGTTGTATGGCTAAGGTTTCACTCAACAGAGATTCTTTAAAATATTCCTGCTCATGGCTAGGATTCAGACAACATATTCTATAAATAAAATCAATCGCAACTCTATTAGTTCCTGAAGATTGTAAGCCATGGCATAAGCAAAACCCAGCATCTGTAGACCATGTTTTGCTGAGATTTGACTTCTTACCGAGATTTCAAACACACAGTCTGACCCCCTCCTTCCAAAAAATCACTTACAGTAGATGGAGCATGGAAAATTTTAAATTTTAAAATAAAGATTTCAGACTCTAAGGGCACATGTAATTATTTTCATTTTCTAGTTAAGATTCAACGCAATCATTGTAGTTTCAAACCTAGTTCTAAGCTTGACAGGACATTACAAATATTATGGGGACACTACTACAGGGACAAGAATTTAAAAACTAAACGATTAAGTTAAGAATATTTTTATTGCTAGTTTTTGAAAAAATTATGAGTTTTCAATTGGTAAAAACTGGGAAAAACTCTAAAAATATGCTATAACAGCAAAAAATTCCTCCAATTAAAAATACCGGGTCAAGACCGGGTCAGAGCTCCTGACCCGGTGACCCGGTGACCCGGTCCATATAGTGACCCGAACTGACCCGGTGACCCGGTTTCATCTCTGGTTTACACTATCAAACTTTCGTCTGACTTTGTCAGATGAAAATTTTCTTCAAACAAATGTCAGACGAAATTCTCGTATGTAAACGACCACCTGAGTCAGCTCTGACATGGCAATTTTTGTTGGACGAAAATGGAAATTCCATCTGATATCAGACGAAACTGACCACTCATATAGCTTCATTTCAAAAGAAAGTTGAGTGAAGCAACAACAACTGAATACGATTGGATGCCGTGAAATTGTCAGTAGCAAACTGCTTCCTTGTTTGATGGACAGTGTAAACTTCATGTCGGATAGAAAATGTTTGCTCTGATCTTTGTTCCATCTGATAAAGTCAGACGGAAGTTTGATAGTGTAAACCGGGCTTATATAAACCGACTTAAACCTGTAAACCGACTTTCTTCTTCTTTCTCATTAACTCTAATTACATGCTACTTTTTTGGCTGATGACTTAGCATTTGGGCACTCATCGGAGGCCCCTTTATGCTGCCTCTCCGTAGACCGCAAGCGGACAAGAGTCGGAGAGACGAAGGTCACGGACAAAAAACAAGACCCCCAAGCCAAGCTGGCGAGTTAACACTATAAACGTGTGTCTGTTCGCTGATTGGGCCAATCAGCGAGCAGACATACATACGTTTACTCTTATAAAAGCATGTAATTAGTGTTAGGTGGGGACCCCCCCGGAAGTTACGGGGGGGGCACGAGTTATCGAACCGAGCATGCCTAGCATGCTTAGTACATAGTAGTATAAGAGTTTCATGCTCTTATCTTTTTATGTACTCTTGATATTAGCTTTAAGTAGGAACAACAATTAGCTCAAAGTAAATTATCAACAAAGACAGCACTGCAATTGCACAAAACAAAATAAAGAGAACACTGTCCTGACTCCTGATACCGTTCCTCAAATTTGACCTCCATTCCCGACTCTGTTCCTGAAACTAGGACCCCCGTTTCTGTTCCTGAAATGAGACTCTCGTTCCTGTTCCTGAAATTAGACCCCTGTTCCTGATTCTGTTCCTGAAATTAGACCCCCGTTCCTGAAATTAGACCCCTATTCCTGATTCTGTTCCTGAAACTAAACCCCCGTTCCTGTTCCTGGTTTTAGACCCCCGTTCCTGTTCCTGAAATTAGACCCCCGTTCCTGAAACTAGACCCCTATTCCTGAGTCTGTTCCTGAAATTAGACCCCTGTTCCTGTTCCTGAAATTAGACCCCTATTCCTGATTCTGTTCCTGAAACTAGACCCCGTTCCTGTTCCTGAAATTAGACCCCTGTTCCTGATTCTGTTCCTGCAATTAGACCCCTGTTCCTGTTCCTGAAATTAGACCCCTATTCCTGATTCTGTTCCTGAAATTAGACCCATGTTCCTGTTCCTGAAATTAGACCCCTATTCCTGATTCTGTTCCTGAAATTAGACCCCTGTTCCTGATTCTGTTCCTGATTCTGTTCCTGAAATTAGACCCTGTTCCTGATTTTGTTCCTGAAATTAGACCCCCGTTCCGTTCCTGTTTTTAGACCACGGTTCCTGTTCCTGTTCCTGTTCCGGTTCCTGGTTTTAGACCTTTATTCCTGTTCCTGTTCCTGTTCCTGTTCCTGGTTTTAGACACCACCGTCTACTAGGGTGAGACGCGCGACTATTTGCAAAGCAATCAAAAGTAGCAATAATTCAGAAAGAATAACAAGACTCAGCAAAAGCACAGAATTTGTGCTATACTGGTGCTAGTGACATGTGTGCATCAGTGGGCAGTCTCGCCATTCTTATGTACAGGTAATGAAATATGTGCATTAGTGCGGAGTCTCGCCATTCTTATTTATGTACAGGTAGTCTTTGCCAGATTAATATAAAACAATAATATCTATAACAGTATGAACTATGACATTTCTCGCACATATGAGGAATATTGAATTCATATCTGATAAACTTCAGCAGTAGAAAGGCTTCAATTTGATGTCAAAGTTAATCATTTCCTTCAACTTGAGTATCCTTCTAAAGACTTTTTGAATCGTTAGATATCTTGAAAAGAAAAAGTCAATTTCAACAAATTTTCCTCGTTGAAGCATTAACGTAATAAAAAAGCTAATATGGGGTCGTTTTTCGCTTCTCGCTTGTAAAATTAATCACGGATCTTTATAGCAATGCTGAGCACTGGTTTTACTCTATAGATCTCTTAGGTACCAATCGTAAACACAGGATCAGAAATAGTCACTACATTGATAGTAGTAATAGAGACTTCAACTGAGCACACTTTGGGAGCCATTTTCTTCCCAATTTTTGGGAGCTATTTTCTTCCCTATTTTTGGGAGCCATTTTGATCCCAATTTTGGGA
>JASAND010013523.1:0-59328 GCA_030248195.1 Trissonchulus latispiculum
TTAGGTAATGCTTTGACTGTTCTGTTCTTGCCGTTCTTGTCTGTGTATGTGGGGCTGGGAGCTGTTCGAAAATTGGGGGTACCACTCTTTTGGATGATTATGACCTTTCTCGTCGCCTCCGCACACGCGCAAACTGCCTCCGACATGTCCTCCTCTCATTTTTTAGCTGATGAGATCGCCAAAATTGGAACCGTCGTTTTGCCTAGGTGGGGAGCCGTGCTGAGTCCCGGGGGAATTGGGGTCGTCTCACAAAAGACTGAGTACTTGGCCCTGATAGTACAGTTGGCCGCACCCCCTATTACTCCAAATTGGAAACCGCCCGAGTGGGCAAATGAGGAGGATTGCATTGACTTGACCACGGGGAAATCGAAAGCCGACCAATACTGCGTTAGGATGATCAACCAAAGTTGCCCGCAGCATAACTTTCTGGACAAAGAAATTGAACAGATTAAAGCCGAATACCGAAAGCTCTATTCTGGGGTTTTGAATACTCATTTTTATTCAAAATTGTTAGCCAGTCTGTGTCGATCCACCCCGGGGGTTTGCTCTTCCTATCCGATGACCAGCGAAGCACCGAAACGGCAAAAACGTTTTATCGAATTTCTACTAGCTGGTGCTCTGGGAATAGGTGGGATAGCTAATAGTCTCGCCAACACCTACCACATGGGCAAGTTGGACGGGAAGGTCTAGGCGGTTGAGCAAGGTTTTCATACTCTGCGCGAGGAACAGCTAAAGATAACTGACTCAGTCAAGAAAATCATTCACGCGAACGAGGAAATTTATGCTTTTCTGCATCACACGGTGCAAGATTTGACAACCTTGATTATCCGAGCACGCTGTTCAAACTTCTCGTACATGAGGCAGATCTACATGCAATTGCTCGCTCACATTTTTACATCATCCCTACGGGATGGATTGAATTCTGTCATGCACGCTGGCTTGCGTTCTGAAGTAACCCCGAGTTTAGTGAACCTGCAAACTTTGAAGGAGATAATACGCAATCACCCTACCTTGAGGAATTCCCTGCTCAGTCAGGAACCGAGCCTCATCTATCAGTTTGGAAAGGTGTATCCAATTAAAATTGATTTTGAGACATTGCGATTCGGGTTTATGTTGGAAATTCCGTTGCCACTGTCGCAAGAGGTTCGACCCCTCTACGCAGTGCACAACGTAGGGCATAACTCCAGGGAACGCGGGGTCACCGCCCTCGCTCCCATGCCTGATTACGCACAGCGGCTGGATACTGGGGAAATTCGCGAGATAGACGTTTCAGAATGTAAAACGGCACCAGGACTCTGGTTTTGCCCTCCAAACGCTATTGTAACCAGTCTAAAGGCCAGGTGTTTGCAAATTCTAATCTCTTTTTCTGATGATACACGTAAAAAGGAATATGCCAGTTGCTCCGAATATGTACAGGTTAAAGTTTTGGATAACTCTACCGTATACCGCACTACGCCCGCTGGCGTACTAATTCGCACGAACTATACAGAGGTCATCGTAGCTAGGTCACCCGCCTTGAACCACGTGGCTGAAGGGGAACGGGTTGCAGTTCCCAGCACTGGTACGCTCTGGTTTGAGCATGGCCGGTATTTGCATTTGATCATTGGAAACACCATTCTCACTAGCACTCTAGGTATAGCGCGAACTACTGTTACAACAGCCGAGCTTAAGGAAATGGTAGTCCCGGCCCCGCTGGGCCGGATCCCTTTGCACTTTACTGAACTGTCGACCGCCGAGTACGAAAATGAGCAAGCGCGGAACTTAATTCATAACCAGATGCGAAAGTACGTTCATCTACCTCTAATTCCGCTGCAGTTAAACCATGGCCTCACAGTTGTTATCATTATCATTCTGATAGGGTGTGTGATCGTGTGGTGGGTCACGCCTTGCGGACGAAAGTGTAAGGATAGAATTCGCCGACGACCTAAGCGGGGTTCGCCTCCGTCTAGGCCGAAGATTTCAGCCCCTGTCGATGTTCGTAGAGCGAGCGAAGCAGTCTTTAGCGACGATGAGGAGCCCACCGTAGAGTTAGGATCCGTCTCGCCAGAAATGGAGACAATACCTTTGCGATCCAAGGAACCGCCGGTTAACGAGCACTTAGATAGGATTCGTAAGGCCGCCGCTAACCGCTGTCAGATTTCACCTGCCTATAGGCCCCTGATGAGGGACACCTCTATAGCCTCTTCCATGTCTGATTATAGCGCTGAGTTGGATGCCAGTGCCCAGCTGCTGACTGATGACAGTCAGGATAGCAGGACCTCGCCATTGATCGACCTCCATCATGGAAATAGAAAGGGTTCAGATTGCCGGATTGTTCGATTTTCACGACAGGATACTAGGGAAAATACAGATTCGGAGGAAGACAGGATTAAGGGTCGGGCCAGCACAGAACAGTCCGATATGGCCACCAGTCCCATCAAGAGGGTTAGCAAAGGGCCCCAGGTGGACCTAGATCCTCGGGGAGGCAACACTCCAGCCAGAGCTTCTTCACGTAACTTCCGCAGGCCAGTGAATGCACATTCCGTCTTGATGGTCAGGACGGTACCCCTCTTTATCAGTCTGATGATCCTGGGACAACCGGTACAAGCCCTCTTTGACACCGGCGCTTTAGTTTCTGTTATGTCTGGGGGATTGGCCGAGCGATTAGGACTACCTTTAGAGCCCCTAGAGCCGACTAGATACATTCGTACTGCCAATGGGAGTAGGTGTGAGATTAAGGGTAGCGTCATAGTGCCCGTGTTCTTTAAAGGAGCTGAGCGGCAGATCCCCAGTAGACGGTGGAGGTTTGTGGTAGTGGATCAGCTGACCGTTGACTGTGTGATGGGTTCGGACTATATGATCACCTACCCTGGCGAGATCTCTCTGGATTTAGGACAACACACCGTTACCTGGCCTTCCACTCGCGGTCATCGGGTTACCATACCATTCCAGGCCCCCACGACAAATCCTCGACTTGATTTGCATCTCATAGGTATAGCCAATCAGAGTAGGTCGGGTAGGAATAAGGAAGAAGCTGCCCTTACCGTTCCTCACCGACCACTGCCTATGATCTTGGTAAATGTCAGTGAACAACCTGTTCAGGCCTTGGTGGATACAGGTGCAAACCTCAGTTTGATGAGCGAAGGACTGGTGCGATCATTGAAGCTGCCCGTGAGGCCACTGGACAAGGCTCCGCGCGCAGAAGGGGTAAACGGGCAAGCTCTCAAATTTAAAGGGGCAGTACGGGTACCTGTAGGGTTTTACGACACGCCGGGAATCAGCATAATGCATACCTTCTTGGTCCCTAAGGGACTAGCAGAGGATTGTCTGATTGGCACCGATTTTATTCTCGAACATGGCGGCGAATTCAGCCTAAATTTTCAAAAAGGGGAATTAAGCCTTAATAAGCCGAGTCACCCGCCCATGCAAGCTAAACTTATCCAGCATGCGCCTTTGACTGAGACCGCGTTTCGAGTATCTGCTATGCGAAAAGTTACCGTGCCCGCCTATGCAGAAGTCGCCGTCCCGGGGCTAGTCGAGAGCTTACAGCCACTCAATTATGAAGGACTTTTTGAGCCAGATACACAAAAATTTGAGAACGCACGCTCTACTTTTCAGGTTCTGCCAGCAATGGTGAACTTAGAACAGCAGTATATTCCCGTCATTATGAGAAACGAGACCGGAACCGACCTTGTCGTCCACGAGAATACCACACTCGGGAATGTTGTTCCCCAACGGGAACTAAGGAGGGGCAAAGGCGCAACTCATTTCTCTAAAATTCGCAACGCCGAGGGTAAAGTTATCCAGTTGGGAAGTTACTTTCGAGGTAGGGGACCCACCACTACCGGAAACTGCTCACATCAAGTTAAGGCCTGCCGAAGCATAAAACCGTGTCTGCTCTCTGACTTACCCCCTCCTATGAGAAAGATCTCATTTGACGAGACTAAACTATCTGAACATGAACGAGGCCAATTTCTGGGCATGCTAAACGAAAATATGAACTGTTTCTCGCAACATCCGTTTGATATCGGCAAATGCACCATTTTCCAAGCACACATCAACACGGGGGAAGCTAAGCCTATTTATGCAACCCCCTACCGGCTTCCAGTACACCTGAGACAGCCCCTGCTCGAAGAGTTAACTGAGATGTTGAAGTACGGGCTTATAAGACCCTCTACGAGCCCTTGGAGCTCGCCTATGATCTATGTACCTAAGCCTGGGGGCAAACTTCGATTGTGCGTAGACTTCCGGAAGATCAATAAAATTAGTGACCCCGACGTTTACCCCATACCGCGAATTGATGACATCATGACCTCCCTAAAAGGCGCAAAGTTTTTCTCAACTATCGATCTTAGTAAGGGGTTCAACCAAATCGAACTAGACGAAGAATCCAAAGCAAAAGCAAGCTTTAACACTTTCCACGGTCAGTTCGAATATAACGTTTTGCCCTTTGGGCTTAAGTGCGCGCCAGGTAATTTCCAACGATGTATGGAACGAATTTTGGGGGATCTGCAGTGGAAAAAGTGTATCATCTACATTGATGACATTCTGATATTTTCAAAAACATTCGACGAGCACCTTGAAATTATGCAGGAAGTTTTCGATCGCTTGCGAGCCGCTGACCTGAAAATGAACCCTGAGAAATGTCATTTTCTTAAGGAATCCGTCACCTACTTGGGTCACATCATTTCCGAAAATGGGGTAGAACCGCTAAAGGAGCGTATACAGGCCATACATGACCTGGCCGTGCCCAAGCAGATTAAGGACGTAGAAAGTTTCCTTGGCATGTGCGCATATTACGCGAAATTTATCAAAGGGTTCGCTCACCTGGCCGCTCCGCTTTACTCGTTAAAAAAGAAGGGAGTTAGATTTGTCTGGAATAACACCCACCAACAAGCTTTCGATCTACTGAAGAAAAGTTTAGTTGAAGCCCCGGTACTCGCCCATCCAGATCTAGCTAAGGGTTTTGTCCTACATACGGACGCCTCCGATCTAGGGTTAGGAGCCGTCTTGTCACAGGAACAAGACGACGGTAAGTATCACCCTGTGGCCTACGCTGCCCGCTCTCTGAATAAATACGAGCGAAATTACTCTACCCATGACAAGGAATGTTTGGCTATGAAATTTGGGATCGAACACTTTCGGCACTATCTTTACGGGGGACCGCCTTTCACATTGTTCACCGACCATTCGGCTCTTCGGTGGCTTATGAAGCACCCCCCCCCCGCGAAATTCTCGACTTGCCCGCTGGCAAATGACCTTTTCTGAGTACGATTTTGAAATTAAACACCGGAACAACCCGCAGCTGAGAAACGCAGATGGGTTATCTAGGAATCCCTTGTTTGCAGACGTTGCTAAAGGGTATCAAGGGGATGAAGGGGAAAACGACCGTAAGGGAGTTGCTCTCCATCAGGAGGAAAGTGAGGAATTTGTAGCGCACATAAACTCCGTGGTTGCTAAGCGCGAGCGAGGGCCCACCCGTGACTCCATCACTCCGAAAATCTCTAGGAGCCGAGCACAGAAAAGTACCGCCGCGGTGAGAACCAAAGTCTCTAAAATTTCACAGGCTTCCGATTCCAGCGATTCAGAGCAAAGTGTACCCACCCCGCAGAAGCAACCGCGCCTACCGCCGAGGGGAGATCCGACTAAGACGGATAGTGAACCAGAGGCTCTTTCAGGAGATTCGGCACCACTAGCTGGTCCAAGTCGTGAACTCGACACCGAATCCGAACGGGAAGAAAGAGTGAGACCCGAATTCGTCTCGGCCGAAACCGGTCGACCGCAGCGGAAGAGTATTACGTCTGCTCATTTCGGCGAAGTTTTCGAACGGGCTGTCCGTGATAGTTCTAACGTTTCGCTGAATCCTAAGTCATGGAACAGGTTGCAAGACCTGCAGCAGGAGGATCTGTTACTGGGGGAAGTGATCAAGTATAAGCAGACCCATGAGTTGCCCAGTAATTTTAACCGGGCCGTACGCATTGCTGCTCTGGCCGAAAATTGTGATCTCCGGGAGGGTGTATTAGTCCATCTTGAGAGAGTTAGAAATACTACTTTGGAGGTTTTGGCCGTGCCTGAAGCGTTACGCGAAGAGGCATTAGCTGCATGTCACGATAGCCGCTACGCCGCCCATGGGGGACAGAATAAAACCTTCTATAGGCTTTCGGAGCATTTTTGGTGGCCCGGCATGCGTACAGACGTGAAGCATTGGATACAGTCTTGCCCGCGCTGTCAGAAGCGAAAAGGACCACCGCGCAACCCGCGAGCTCTACTGCGACACCCCCCGCCTGCACTCGAACCTTTCGAAAGAGTACACTGCGACTTGATGGACATTTCTAAAGCCTCTAAAAGTGGTATGAAACACGTCCTCAGTTTTATCGACGCATTTTCCAAATATGTCATAGCAATTCCCATTAAAAATAAGAAGGCCTACACGGTAGCTCAAACCTTTCTGGAATTCGTCATTTTGCAGTACGGTTCACCAAAAAGCTTGATTTCTGATCAAGGAAAGGAATTCGTAGCCGACCTTAATAAGGAAATTTGCTCCCTAGTTCAGACGCGCAAACTTGAAACCACACGATATCACCCAGCCGCGAATGGACAAATTGAACGTTGGCATCGCACCTTACTGGACATGCTTGCCACCGTTTCGGAAAATCACCTTGAGTGGGATAACATGGTTCCTTTCTGTCAATTTGCGTATAACACTTCCATTAATGCTACCACTGGGGAAACCCCACATTACTTGTTGCACGCCTGGGATCCTGTCCTTCCCAGCGCAACCAACGTGGCGATTCCCACGGATCGCAAATATTCCGGATTCGATTACGTACGAGAGGCTACAGAAGCCATACAACTGGCCTGGTCTCTAGCCCGCGAGAAAGCTGCTGCTGCCAGAAGCGTGCAGGACGAGCAGTACAATAAGCGAGCCGTAGAGCCTAATTATCAAATTGGGGATCTGGTCATGATTAAGGCCTCCAACGTAGCTAAGCGGGATCAGGTCTACAAACTCCTAGACAAACATATCGGGCCGTACCGAATTGAGAAAATTTTTGGGTGCGTGGCTACAGTCTACCCGGCCGGCAATCGTCGGGCCAAGCGCCTCAATGTGCAATTCAACAATATGAAACCGTGCGTGGAACCTCGTGTCATTACTGCCGCGATTCATGAGCACGATGAGGACAGAGCCTCTTCTGAACACTCGGAACCTGAGGTTCCAACACGAGCTCTACCTCCACCTCCACGGTCGGAGGATAAGAAGCCTGTCGAGGCAAAAAAGGATACCGCCGAAGTGCCAAAGTCATTACCGCCGGTGGCACCTACTGCTCGAAGGCGTAGTCTGCGGCAAGCTGCCGCAGAATATAAGAGTAAGCCGATTGAGGGAAGAGTAACCCCGGAACCTCCCCTCGCCCGCAAACCGCTGTCACCAAAACAGCCGAAGGGAAAGGGACCTGTTCTCAGAACTGGTGATTCTAGTTCCGAGACTGAGGCTAGCGACGCCCCCCAATATCTGTCAGATGAGTCGCTATCACCCGAAAAGGACCTGCTCTACTACAATAGGAGAAAGTTCTTCAACCCCATTGATGATAGGTGGCAGCAGAGAATTGCCGCTCTCCGTGGATTTAGGGTTCGACACAAACTGCCTGTGCTCATGCAGCATATGCCTCTTTATGAGCCCTACGAAGTATTGTACGTTTTAGGAGATGGCAATTGCTACTATCGCGCTCTTTCACTTGCCCTGACAGGGTTAGAGGATTCTTGGTCCGATATCAGAAATGAACTTTATGAATTTTTGGCAACTTACGAGCACCGAAAACGTTTCCAAAACATGTTTCCTCAAATGGCAGAGGTGAAGAAAAGAGTGAAAAAGACCGCCGAATTTGCTACTGACGATGAGTTGTTTTTGGCTGCGGCCTGGTTACAGACTCCCATTATGTCTTATTCAAAATTCGGCCCAGAATGGGCTTGGCAACTTTTCACACCTGAGGCATTATTAGGCAAAGATATTGAATATGAGCGATGTATCCTTTACCTGTATAACGTCAATAGCGACCACTTCATGGTTGTTCTGTCGGTAAGGGAGCCAAATCATGGCAAATGGCCTACCGGTAAACCGCCAAAGGTGCTGTATCGAGAACTCACCAGTGATTCGAACCAATCCTCACCTGACACTGAGAATAAACCCGCCCGGTCCACAAAGGACCCTGATGTGCGTAAGATCTTCTCTACGAGTCCACTTTTTTCAGGACCCTCACCTTTGTTTAGGAACCCGTTCCGCGCGTCTCAACGCCTAACGCGTTCCGCAAGTCCCTCCAGGGACTAACCGCCGTCTGAGGAATAATCTTGGACGTTAAACAAATTTGTGATTTGTAAAATAGTTAAACTTGTAAAGTTTTGTAAAAAGAATTTTCAAAAAACGAGCTCTGTACAGATGATAATTTTCTGAAATTCCGTGCCCTGCACGCTAAAATTGTATAGCCTTTGAATTGTTATAATCTTGTTGGGTCTGAGTATCTCTCTGTGGCGAATGTTATATTTGTAATTGTATGCATGTTAGGGGTCTCGGTTGTAACATCTATGCCGATGATCTGAACTGTTGTTGTGAACTGAAACTGTTCCATGATGGGCATTGTACCTCGGTAGTTTACATCTACACCGCAGGTTATGAAGTGATTTATGTGAGTGCCAACTGCTCCATGTTGGGCGCAGTACCTCGGGTTCACCATCTTCCCGACGGTATAGGCACGCATTCGCAGAGATACCTAGGTCTTGGGCATTACGCCCATTAGAAGCGCTCGGGTAGCAGCTACCGATTGTGGCTTCAGAAACAAACGCTGCTAAAACATACCAAAAAATAAACATAAAATTACGTAGAAAATGATAAAAAATATGGATATAACTGTTCTAAAGATATAGTAACTGTATAGCTACGAATACTGAATGTAATATTTTCTGTATGGAGAGTTTATATCGAAAAAGCATACAAACTTCCTAGAAAAGTAACATTCGTTAAATAAAATCCTAAAAAAGCAATATAAACTTGAAAACCAAAAATAAAAACAAACCATTTTCTTTTACTTATTCCTGTTATGCAATGATTTGTAGATAATGTTTATGCAATGTTATGCAATGATACTAATTATATGTTAATGCAATGCTATATTTTATTTTTGTTTGCCTTGTTTACCTAGATATAAGTGTTATGTTCTTTGTTACCTAACCCAGTTTCTGTTGCATGCACTGATCTTAGCTAGGATAATTGTGGGGAAATAAGCAGAGAATTTTCATGATGCGCGTTTAAAAGTCCAAATGGTTTCATAAAGAACTGTTCACATTTTTGCAGAGAAGTGAATAGAAAAGGCTATGGCACCAAAGTTGATTATTGAACACTCTGAAACTGCTGAAAAGTTGGAAGGCGAAAATGAGCTAGATTTGCCTGTTGTGTTGCATTGCCCTGTTGAAATGCGTGGTCCGTATCCTGATCCCAACTCCCTGCCTGATGGGTTGAAAATGTTGCCCGGTACCGTAGATATCTACACTGATCCCCGTATGTCGCATCTTTTTGAGGTTAATACGCGAGTCCATCTGAAAAGTCCTAATTTAGCCCAGATCTGTATTTTTCTTTGCGTTGAGTGTTGGTGGCGTACTAGTTTAAATTTTTACGGTGTCCCGATTACTGTTTTTCCGGTGCATGACGAAATTCGCCTGTCCCGTGATCCACACAAACTGCGTTTACGTCGTTTAATTTCATCTTCTGGAGGTGGGATTTTCCGTTGTCCCAATGTTCGTTGTCAGTCCCCTTATGTTGTTATTTTGCATGAATCAGAAGGTTGGTCTTACACCAACGGTTTGCAGTTTTTGTGTGAAGAAGCACGTTTGTTGCTTGTCCATGTTCCATGTTCCCTTAGTTTTGCATGATTTTTTGCCTGTTGATGTTCTTGATTTTCGCATGCGCATGCCCGATGAGTTTCCTTTGTACCATCCTAACATTCTGTAATCTCTGTTGTCAATACGTCCAGTAACTTCTGTAGTTAGTACTTGTCGAAATAACCGCTGATTTACCTCTCATCTCTAAGTTCCTAGTTTAGATCCCTAGGTAGTGATAACAGTAGCGCAGACCCTAATCTCTTAGTCCAGAGTAGCCCTGATCTGTCTAATTTTACGAGTTCCTATTCCTGAAAGTAAGCTCACTCTATACCTTTATCCTTTTGTTACAGTATCATGTCTGCCCGTGCTTCCACTTGGGTTGTCCGTCATTTCTGTTCTGAGTCTACCAGTTCCGAGTCCTCCAATCCTGATGACCAGCTTGATCCCCTTGTTCTGAGTTCCTCTGACCGATCTGTTTCTTCTGTCTCTCCAGTGCCCCGCGTCGTCCTTCAGTTCCTGTTCCATGTGCCCGGCCCGGATGGCCGATGGTGTCTGACGGAAGCCCAGGAAGGCCCTCAACTTGCATCTGCCTGTCTCCCTCCAGAGCTTAAGATCTGTTATCACACGCAGAAGGTATACTGTGGACCCGCTTCGGCCGGTCTCCTTCGTCCCTACCGCCCGGCCAGTCTGCTTGGTCCGGAAGTTGTTTCTTGTTGTGTGGCACTCTGCGTTCACTGTTTTTTGGCGTTTTAAGTTCTCTTATTTTTCTGTTCCTTTCCGTTTTTACCCCGTCCCTCTTAGGTTACAGTTTGACTTTTTTCCAACTAAGGCCCTTTTGTTGAAGCATGTTGAGCAGCTGCGCCCTGCCAACCTCAGTTGCCCGAACCGCCTGTGCATGAGTGATTCTGTTTTGATTTTGCATGAGCTGCCCGCCTATCGTGGGCGTGGCCAGTCTTTCCTCCGGCATGCCGCCCCGCACGTGTATTCGTTGCTTGCTAACGCCCATACCGCCCATCCCCTCATTCCGCCTGATATCCTTTCTGTTGACTTTTACGTTGTTTCGTTACTTTTGTGGTTCCCGTCCCTAATTTGATGTAGCTTAATTACCTTTAAAGATTGCTAAAATGACCTGTGAAAACTGGAAGTTGTGGTTTTGAAAACGTGTGTTTGAACGAGTTAAGAGCGTGAAAAGCTAGACATGAAAGTTGATCCCTAGATCCCCGTCCCCTACTTGATTAGTTATGTTTTGTTCCGTCCTTTTGTCCCGTCTTCTGTTGGAATGTCTGTTGCACGCACTAACACACGACTGTTTGGTTTGGGTAACAATAAGCTTTACAGGTAATCGTCCCAGATACTACGACCCAGTTTTGGTCGGACCGATAGATCCCTTACGCTAGCTAGATACGACTGCTTATTGTTACGTACGCCCATCATGACATTTTGTTTTCGTATTTTGTTTCTTTTCAGTGTTTTCAGTTGTTTGCTGCCACCAACCTCCTGCCCACCAGATGGTTACTCGCTGTACTGTTGTTTTGTAGTTTACACGAGATGACTTCAGCCTACAGTTCTTTAATTTTTGATGCGAAAAGATAGATATTGCTGAAGGACACGCAACATAGGAATTTTCAATGCAAAAGAGTTAAAACGTTTGAGTTGACTAAGCAAGAATAAAACTTGGGAGTAGAATGTTCTCGCGCCGTGCCCATGCCTGTAGTATTTTCAGTGTTTCCTTCTGTTTTCACCTCTGCACCTCACTGGATTCCATGGCCTGCAACACAATTCAAGAGCTTCAATCCTGGATGGATGGATCCTACTAACCGTTGTTTGCTAACCTTTTCTGTCTACTAATTAGTTGTTTTCTTTTAATTTTGCACTGCACACACCGGTTTTGCAATAGAGCATTGGACGAAATTTTATAAGCTAGAGTATTGTACAACTTAACATGATCTTTTACTGATGTAACGCCTAGGCAGGGTAGAGTTGCTATTGCGGAAGATGATATTTTAGCACATTTTAATGAAGCTATTACTAAACGTTGTAACGCGCTAACTTGATGGTTGAAAACTATGAGGATAATCGAAGCTAACTTAGAAATAGAACTTTCTGCTTGATTACTACTCAGAGAACTTCCGCTTCTGTTTCTGTTTCTGCTGTCCCTGTCTTCTCTTTTACGGTGGGTGAAAGTCACCCACCGGTCACTGTCACTGTTACTTATCCCTGTTGTTCAATGTATTTCTAGGCTGTTTCTCAGCAATGGTTTTCTTTTCTGATGTCGTCGTTCCTCCTCGCACCTGGTCGGATCAGTCGTGCAGTCCTGATCGCCAGCATCACACCTCGCCGTCCTGCCGGTTCCTTCCGGTACCACCTGTCTGGGATAAGCACACACTGTCGCTCCGTCGGCTTATCCCGGGCTCACGTCGTCATCTGCGCCTCCGCCGCCTCGCCGGCTGACCCGGCATGTCAGCGTCGTCAATCAAACTCCGTCACTCTGCCGCTCCGCCGACTTCTCCCGGCACTCGGAGGAACTGCTCACCAACCGCCGCCGTCACTGGCTGCGTCTTCAGGCCAGTATCCCACGTCCACTCTCCGCTCCCACACCCCCCTCAGCACCGTCATGTCCACCTCCATACACACCCCCTGCCACCTTATCATCATCGTGAAAAACTCAGTCATCAATATCAGATCTACCCGCCATCGCGTCTGCAGCACTTCTGCACGCGCGATCCTGCCCACAGACTCCTGATCGATTCCCAGCTGAGATGACTGCTCAGCCCTCCGAAGATTGGCCATTGACTTTTGCGCTGGCCACCGACTCTGTTGATTCAGTCTTCCAGTCATAACTGCCATCGCTGTCATCGCCACCACTTTGAACTGCACCGCACCAGTTTTGCCTGTACATAGTTGAACTTTGCACTGTTTTCGTACCATATTTTGCTTGTTTTGTACACTGACTGTCTGCCTTGCACAACTATTGCTTTTCTGTTCTTCATCGCTTGAATGATGCATGCACGTGCACTACCTGATCACTTTCGTTTCATACCTTTCGACTACTAGTAAAACTCTACACCATTTTTTGCGGTGGAGAGTGTAAGGGCAAGAAAAATTCAATCTTAGCCCAGAGGCTCAAATCGGCTAAAAAATGACTGTTTTTGTCTTTGTTCGACTGTTTTTGTTTTGTTCGACTGTTTTTGTCTTTGTTCTTCTCTGTTTTCAAACTCTTGACTCTGTGTGATTACTGTGAAGGATTGTGAAATAATCATTGTGAACTAATCTAAAGAAATGCTCTTTTTGTGAACTCACCTAACGAAATGCTTGTTATTAACCTAACAAAATGCTTGTTTGAAATAACTTGTCAGTTTTTATTATTGTCAGTTTCGTTCTTGTGGTCTGGACTAACCAATTTGTGTGTTCAGGACATTATGTGTTAAACTAATATTCGTCCTTTGTCTGAACTGCACTGCACTGCTTTGTGAAACTAATGTTCTTGTTTGCTTGAAATCACCGGTTAATTGCCCTGTTTTTCTCCTAAAAGGTTCAGATTCCAAAAGTGGGGTTAATCGTCTTAAGTTGGAAATTTGGGGAGCCCCATGAGCCCAAAAGCAATCTCATACGTCATGCTTATCATGACGTATGCCTTTTCTTTCGTAGATTTTCGCCTTCCCATCAAAAGAAATCAAAAAGACCGAAATTGCAGATTTTCACGTGGACAGGTAGTGAGAGGGGAGAAGGTGACTGAACCCCCAATTTTAATCAGTTTGAGGTTGACTGTTGTGAAGTCAGGTTGTGCCCAGAGAGTGGCTTGAGTTCTGTTTGTGGCTGATACGCCAGTGTTGATTCTGTGTGATTTGTCAGTGGCCGATTGTGCCTATTCTACGTTTGCGAGTCCAGTCAGTTATTTCCTTGTGTCACCTCACTCTCACCCTGTCACGTTTGAACCTGCATTTGCCTGTATTTTCTGTATTTCACTTATTCGGATTTTCTCTCGGATCCAAGGTAAATCACCGGTGCAACACGAGTAGTTAAAACAATATTGATCTGAGTTGAGTCTGTTTCTTATTGAATGTCTGCAAAAGTTAGGTCCGTGAATCATATCGTTTGAGATCATTGAATCTGTGAAACTTTTCTGTTGTCGTATTCTTGTAGTATTCCAGTGCAAAGTAGATTAGCCCAGTAAATTGTAAATTGACTATTCTCACACTGTTTTGACTATATCAGATTCGGGATTTGATTTGAGAACAAGGTGGACCAGAGTTTTAGTTACGGAAGCCTTGTTTAAGTAGGATAATTAGTTGACCTCAAAGTTCCGTTGAGCGGTCAACTAATTATTAGGTAACTTAAGGTAGATTGTCTTGACTTCCTGAGCCATTTAACCAGCGCTCAGTTTGCGCAATATTGAGCCATTTCACCAGTGCTCTGATTGTTATTTTGTCCAGAACAAGTTTGCCCGACCCCCAAACTTGTACAATTAGAAAGGGCTGAGAGATTGAAGTTTGAAGTTTGAGAATTGAGACGTGCAAGAGACCTCTCAGTACCTAGATTGGCTAAAAGTATTACCTAACCAGAAAGCCGTTTCTTTACATTTACAAGATGCAAGATATACATAACATGATGTGAACGTTTCAACAGCTCCAAAACAATTTTATTTATATTCAACATAATTTGTTTTAATATATTTCGATAGATAATAATGACTTGTCTTTATAACCGTGCATGTCAAGTATGATATGGCATTTATTGTTTGTTACAAGCAAAATTTAGGGAGGAACAATACGAAGCCGTACAAACAAGAGTTCCGTTAGCAGTTACAAAACCAGAAGTAAGTAAATGCGCAAGATATACAGTTTTTACACGCTTTAGCTTCCATTAAATAGCACTAGTAGGCTCACAATGAGTCTCATTGGAGCGTAGTCTCGATGAGGCGCACATGTTTCGATGAAGCCCAAAATAAACCTACCGAAGCACGAAGTGGTTTTATTGCCTTTCATCTCATCACGTGTATAGTTTCAAGGCGAGCACATTTGGCTTTTGTTTTACGAATTGAACAAAGTCTATTTTTTGCTCTTCATTTAGAACAACAACCTTTATTTTCCAAAACTGGTACTATGGTAAAACCTGTAAGAAGGAAACTGGTTACACAATCCATTACGTTAAATTAAATTGAGGCAATAATTTAGTTAATTTGAGATTAGCATATAGGTTAGCATATGAGTTTGCATAATTATGCAGCAATCTAATTCCGACTTATACAGTTTGTTTTGCGAACGACAGTCTTATCAATCTTTTCTTTGAAAGCTTCCCTGCAACAGTTCAAAAGAAAAATTGACCTTGACTGATTTCTGCATCACTGTCAGTCGGTGTATCCAAGGCCTTCAAAAGATTCAAAACATTATTTTAAGATAGTCATAGCCATAGTGTAATGCGGGCAATAGCGACCCCGCTATCACGCCCTGCCAAGCCCTTTTATTATCCATCCTAACTTTCTCTGTTTTCCCTAAAATTCCCCAAAAACTGCCCCAGCTTCTCTTAAATACTATATTGCTATTTTTATTGGGATAATTGTGTAGTATTTTGTATGTGAAACCCCGTTTTAAGTAACTTGTAGTGCTATCTTTATGCTTATATCTCAAAATTCACTTAAAGCCTTTAATTTACCAATAATAAGAGACTAAGCATAGAACTACGGTTATTATGTAATTCATGGTGGCTTGCCAAAGATAGACCCTCCCGTTCCTAGCGCATAACAATTTCTTGCTTTCGAAATCATTCTGCTTAGAATTTAACCCTTTTCCTTTTTTTATATTTAAGTCCTAACTGTTTATACCTTCAACGGGGTTGTCCCCGCTTTTCTGGGTCTGGCTTCGCTAGCTATCCATTCTCCCCCATTTTTGTTAGTCACGTCCCCCTCCCCATTTATTTCTGTTATCCCCCAGTTTATTTGTCAATTTCCCCGTATTTTTATTGTTATTTGGAGTTGGATAGCTAGTTGCATTTTAACATGTCCCAAACTTGGGTAGCCCAGGTGGTTTATTCTGTATTCATCTTGCCCTGCTTTACCGATTATTAAACTGCCCAGTTGTCTGCTGTTTGTTTTACTAATTTTTAACGACGCCACTATCTAGATTTGAGTAGGTAGCTAGGTTGAATTCTGGAATTAGCCCGGAATTTATTTCTAGTCGAACCTACAATCTGCGCATGTCCCCTAAACTTTGCTGGCGCCCCGTTGGCGTCCACTATGTATCTGTTTCCCAAACAGCGAGGCAAGTCTGTGGGTTTGAGAGCCTCCTGTACTAAAGATCTCCAACCACAGTCAGCAGGATGTTTTTATTGCGCCAGTCCTAAGTAGTGGTGTCTGAGTCTAAGGTTCAAGTCCCTAGCTCAACCCATTAGTCAAATCTTTTGAAGTACTGTCAGTTATTGCAGACGCCCAGGAATGGAAGTTTCACTTCTTAATCTGTTCAAAAATTTGAAGAAGAGTATGTTCATAAACATATCGGGCGTACTTGAGTTTTTAAATGAAAGATAAGAGTTTAGCCCGAACATAAAGACGAAAACGAGTCATATCTGATTATTCTTCTATGTTGCAGGACGTTGGGTGCGAAACAAACGACAACGAATGTGTGCAAAGATTCAAGTAATTTAAGTAATTTACATTAGATTAGCAGTAGAACTTATGTTCGAAAGAAATGTTTTGAGCAGGTCGCACTAACAGAGCACAGTTTCACAGTTTGTTAACGTTTTAATATTGTCCAGCAATACATGGGTGTTGTAAGTTCTTTAACATTTATCCATACAAGCTTTAGTGGAAACTAGTTTAGCCGTGCTGGTTTCCAAGATTATTTCAGGCATCTGTCCAAATCCTAGTTTCTTTTGGATTACCCATTTGCAACTCCAAGGGTGAAAATATCACAAGTCCAGAAAGATCAAGTAAAGCGATGTAGTGAGCATTTTCATAATTGGCTTAATGCAGATCCTCCTCAGGGACCTTTGGAAGTGGATGATTTGCCTTTACAAGGGAGAGTACGATGCAATAGATCATTTTTAGACTCCCAGTGGTGAAGCGATTATCACAGCTGTAAAAATGTAGAAATACAATAAGGCAGCGGAAATGAACTGAATTCCGCCTGAAGCGTTTCTTGTAGGAGTCGATGCTGGTCGACAGCCTCCTGGAATTTTCACTCTAATTTGGCACTAAAGGCCTCTACCGGAGATCGTAATAAGTGTAACTGTGGGGGCATATCTCTACTTTGCATTGCCCTCGAGCTATTTGAAGTTGTCGTGCTCAGCCGATTCCGGAGAAAATCTAACGAACAGACTAGAGAACCAAGCCGGATGTAGCCCGGGTAGAGATTGTGATGATCGGATCTTTACACTGAAACGAATCCTACAGTGGCTTCGCCAGTTTTGGCTTCCTTCATTGATTTAAAAGCTGCGCGTTTGACTCTCGACCGATCATCTCTTTTCTCCATAATTTCTTCAGAAGGCGTCCGCTGGTGGAAGTGCGCTACTCTGAAACAAGTGCAGAGTACGAGCTAACGGTAACGTCACGTCAAGGCTCTGTATTGTCGCCATCTTTATTTACCGGGTCAGGTAGATCGGGTCATTTCATCAGCGTTATTACCTATAAGCGGGGTGGATAAAATCTTCCGAACACCGTCGACCTACGCTAAATTACACTGACGACATGTTTGCAGAGTCTGCTGAGCAAATGCAATATATCATTTTGCACATTGTTTCAGCAGCTGCTAACATTAGCCTAGTCATCAGTACTATGTGCGAAGACGAAAGCAATGTCCTGTCGTTGTCCAGATCTGTCTGCCACAGCTTTTTACGGTTCCATTTTAGAAGTGGTGAACGAGCTCTCTGATCTCGTATCTATTGTAACTGCTTATTCGCAGATTCAGAACAAATTCCTCGCATTCTTTTGCGTCGTTCAACAAATGTCTTCGAGTTAAGTTTCTAAGTGACCCAGTGCTAGTTTGGAGGCCAAAACAGCTCTATGACACAGCTATTATGCCTACTTTACACTATGGAAACCTAGATCACAAGACACACGGATGCTGCGGCCTTAAAGCCATTTGAGAACATGTGTTTGATGGGCATCAGTAGGCGGAATCACATCCGGCCTCCTGTCATTCATCTGACGTGTCGTCTAACTTAGGACGTCGAGGAGAAAGGAGACAGGCAGTTGCATTGGCTGGGGCATGTGCTGTGAATGGCGCCATTCGGCTTGCGAGAATGGCCTTAGCATCATCTGTATATACCACAGAACTGGAAGCGTCCCAGAGTAACAGCATTTGCCATGTGGTCCCGCACTGTGGTTAAGCTTACAGGGAAGTTTCTTGGCAACGGTGGAAAGCAGATCCTTTGTCCGAAATGCTGACAAACGCTGAAGATCGAGACCTATGGCGAAGCAAAGTATCCACGAAAAAAGTAACCCGCATCTGCGGGGACGGGTGAATACTGGTTCTTAAACCTGTTGAAAGCTTAACAGGCTCATATTTTAAACAATTATGAAGCTCAGTTTGTGGTGATCCATTTTGGAACTTCTCCAATCAGCTATTCGGTAAAGGGACCTAGCCTGCAGTAAACAGCAAAGTTTAAGTGTTTTGGAAGAACTATTTTCTAGCCTACGTTTCATAGCGGTAATGAATTCAAACTGTCAGCAAAGCTATTTATTATATATAATACTGTTGAGTACTGTCACTATGACTTTCACTCTAACTTTCAGAAGTAGTCGAGTGGAGACCGAAATATATTTTCACGAGCTCAGCGTTCTTCGCATGAAGGAATTTCGCAAAGATGCTGTAAGAGTGAATATTATTTCTTATATCTTATGTTTTCTATTTAAAAAGCTAAGTACTACATAGATTGTTAAAAAACGAAGATTCATAATGTAACTTTGCAAACGAACAAACGAATGAACTTTCCCGTACCATAGTTCTTTTAGAAAATTAATCCTTGTGCTGAAAGGTTTTAATTAATGATAAAGCTTTGAAAAAATATTTTGTATTGAAAAAATAGAAAAGTTTCTGTTTTGTGAACTGTGGTGTACTTCTGAGGTCTGACATCTGAGGTATGAGGGCGGATCTTTTCAGAAAAGCCCCCATGCTTAGATTCCGAAACACGAATCTGAAGTCTGTTTTCGATTCAACTTTTTGTTAATCTGTATGAGCTGAAGATGTAAGCAAGTTTATACTGAGTTAGCAAACCGTTGAATCAAAATACGGACTTCAGATTGGTGTTCTGAAACGCATAGAACCCCTGCACACAACTTTTAGCAAAATTGGAGAGAAAAATGGAATGGAAAAAACCAATGGCAAAATCGAATTTCGTGAAGTCGAAAGTGCGATACTTGAACTCAGCATGGTCGAAAACTTCACCAAATTTAGCTTTTCTGGAGAGATCCTTGAAGTCTACTCTGAGTAGAAATTTTTACAATTCGAGAGGCCAGCAAAAATACAAAACTTTACTTTCGTGGAAAATAAAAGAACTCCGCTAGTGACGGACCGCACAGGAGCACTCGTAGGTCTCTACAAGAATTTCTATGTTACATGGTAAAGTTTAAACCCCGTTCCTGTCGTTGCTTTGTTTGTTTGTTTAGCTTAACCGTAATATGTCCTTACGTTGTACAATAGGTTTCAGCTAGGGTTGCGCCGGGGCCGCGTAACGGGGCCGGGGCCGGGCCGGCCCCGTTTCGGCCCGGCCCCGCAAAATTTTTTAACGGCCCGGCCCCGGCCTTTGGGCTTTGGGGCCCGGGCCCGTTACACGGCCCCGGCGGCCCCGTGGGCCCCGACGGCCCCGTAAGCCCCGGCGGCCCCGTGGGCCCCGTCGGGCCGTCAGGACGTATATAACACACTTTATTATATATTTTCTGCTGTGCATATGGCTATTTCTTGGCGTATGTAGCAGTGATATTTCAGGCAGCCTTTTTATTTCAGTTTCAGGCGGTTGCTCGTCGGAATTTCAGATTCAAATTCAGTTTCAGTTTCAGGACTAATTTTATCTGATTTTCAGTTTCCGTTTCAGGTCTCATTTTATTTGATTTTCAGTTTTAGACGGTTGCTCATAGGAACTTCAAATTCAGATTCAGTTTCAGGTCTCATCGAAATAAATTTCAGTATCAGTTTCAGTTTCGACGAAATGTTTCGGCCCGCCCCTCCGGCCCCGAACTAAATTTGCTTGTTCCGTCCCGCGGGATCTCGTAGTCCCTCAAATTTGATTAAATCCTATCCCGCAAAATCCCGCATCATTTTGTAATTATCTAATTAATTAAAATTAATAATAATTCAGTAATTCCTGTAAACTTTTTAAATATAAAAATTTTCTGTTTTATAATGCTTCACGTTCCCTATTTTCTGTTAGTTATTTTGAATGTATAATTAGATATTTAAATAAATGAATTTAAATAAAATATAGTAATATATACTATATTAAATTTAGACTTAGAGATATTCCAGTTTTTTTGATCGAACCAGAAGCTTTTTGTTTCCATTTCAGCAAAGTTTGCTTGGAAAAGTTGATAGGTAGGAAAGTTAAAGTTCGTCTCTGATCTATTTAGAAGCTAATCTCAATTCCGTTTGTTGATATTTCGTTAGTTTCACTAGTTCAATATTAGTTAACGTTGCAAGCATAGGATAACGTGGGGGGGGAATGGGGGGGGTGCAGACCCCCCCCAGACCGACAAAAAACGGGCAGACCCCCTCAGCCAAAAGGAAAAAAGGCCAGACCCCCTCGTCCAGAAAGGAAAAAAGGGTAGACCCCTCAGCGATTTTTACTAAAAATTGCTAATTTTTTAGCAGATTTTGGCGATTTTTTCAAAAAATTTCTTGAAAATCGCTAAAAATTGTTATTTTTTACTAATTTTTGGTCAAAAACGTTAAAAATCCGCAATTTTCACTAATTTCGGGGCAGACCCCCCCTAAAATTTTGGAATTTTTCAGGGGTAGACCCCTCGCCGAGGTCGGGGTAGACCCCCCCCCAGAATCGGACCCCATGTTAATGTATGGTTGCAAGATGATGTTGTATTGTAAAGAAATCAAAGCGTATACTGCAAACTTATTTTGAACTATTGACAAATCAAAATTAGAAAACCAATTTTAGATTATTATTTTGCGCGAAACGATCGCGGAATGATTGACTTGTCACTAGTTAGGTATTTCTTTTGATATCGAACTGAAATTATTTTTTAAATACCTAAATAAAGGTTTCTGGTTTCTGCGCTAGTCTTCCCTTCCCTAATAGCATACAAAATAACAAAGTAGCACAATTACAGTATTTGGTTCAGCAATACAACCTACGTTCTTCCTACTTCATTCCAAATTATGGAAAAGCCAAACATTTATTGTAATTTCATGATTCGCCTGTCAAACGCTAACTACTTAATTCCCTAATGCACCTATGTGTAGCTCCTAAGCAACACTGGTGCTCAAAACTCCGCAACCGCTTAGATTGCTGACAGGAAAAACTGTCTGTTAGGCTGTCAGTTCTGCTGCTTAAATATTGTATAAACCTTATTTACATAATTTGAGCACAAAAATCTTGCCTAAGCTGTGCTGGACTGCTGAAGATAGGACTTCTGGAGAGAGAAATGACGCACAATGTACTAACCATAGGATTCGAATGAAGCATAAAGACTGCCAGTATGATGTATATTGCCAATACTCTTGCAAAGGGGTAAGCAAAAGGCTGTTAAATGGAGTCTGGGGACGCTGGGGCCGTCGGGGCCGCCGGGGCCGTGTAACAGGGCCGGGGCCGGGGCCATGTAACGGGGCCGGGACCGGGGTCGTGTAACGGAGCCGGAGCTTGGGGCCGGGCCCGGGCCGGGCCGGCCCCGGCCCCGCACTTTGGGAAGGCCCCGGCCCGGTCCCGGCCCCGTAATTTCGCTAACGGCGCAACCCTAGTTTCAGCCAAAGTAGCTGCACACATAAAGCAACCTGTTTTAATATTGGATGCAAGCGCTGCATCACCAAGGGAAAGATCTGATATACCAAAGATCTATTTGAGGGTTAGGAAAATATAAACCTTGTGATAAAAGTAAACATTAAAAGTAAACTTTTCTTTTCACAATTCTGTTAGCTGGTATATTTCCTTGAAAACGCGTTCAGTGGAATAGTTACAGATGGCGAAAAACTTTGCAACATGACGTAACCACTGCTTCGTAACGAATTTGCTTTATACTTATGTATTCAGCCTGCAACATTAGTTGGTGATATTGGATCACTGCTTGGATTTGCTGCTGGAATTTCTATCATTTCTCTGGTGGAGCTGCCCTTACTATACTTTACTCTGCGGGACAGAAATGGAAGAAACAGATAGAATTTACGACTTGAACTATATATTGCAATGGTTTTCTTATTGAATACCGATGCCCGCTTTTATATTTTGCAGAAGCATTTGTAAATTTTAATGTTTAAGCATCTAGAAGCGAAAGTGAGACAATCTAGGTTTCGTATGAACAACCTAATTTGTAAGAGCAATCTGGATATTGTTTCATAGTGAGGCATAAATATCCTCAAGCTTTACGGTATCAGTGTGTATATATTCGAAAATAAAATTTCTTTTAACTACCTTCTTACATTGCCTTGAGCAAGCAAAAGCAATTATGCTATGCAGACAGGGTTGAAGGCAAAGCTTCTTCCCATGAAGCGTTTCAACTGCCAACCTTTGAAGCAAGTGACCGCATCATCCAGTTTTCAAGCTTCGTCGAGTTAAGTCTGAGTTACGATCATCAAACACATAGATACTAAGTAAAACAGGATCTTTTCTAGTTGGCCTTCATCTTTCCAGCTAAATTTACTTTCAGCTAGAGTTTAAATGTAATACTTTATAATTTTGAAAAATTAGATTGTTCCATGTTTTTAGCAATTCAAAGAGGAAACAAGGGACCGGTGATACTCCGGTAGGCGCACACCTTACAAGTTTTCGCAATTGTCAGAAATGCTCTACTCCGGTAGGCGCACACCTTACAAAACTGAGGGCATACTGTAAAACGCTCTACTCCGGTAGGCGCACACCTTACTAAACTGAAGGTTTACTGCAAAACGCTCTACTCCGGGAGGCGCACACCTTACAAATAGTGATTTCTTGTACTAGTGATAATATGTACTAAAGTGATTGCAAGCTAAAATTGCACGGATCTCTTTAACTTTATCCCCCCAACTAGTTTGGGGGGGGATAAAGTTAAATTGGGGTCAGCAATCAAAATTTGTGTAAAATAACACACAACTAAAGTCAGTTCACAAGACAGGAAATTGGCGATGTACTTCCGAAATAAAGTCCTTGAAAGGGGTTTTCTAGCATGTTCCTAGCGCCAGAAAGTCCACTTAATTACAGAATGTCTCCTAAAATTGGCGCCTGTACAGTTGTGCAATTTTAGCTTGCAATCACTTTAGTACATATTATCACTAGCACAAGAAATCACTATTTGTAAAGTGTGCGCCTCCCGGAGTAGAGCGTTTTGCAGTAAACCTTCAGTTTAGTAAGGTGTGCGCCTACCGGAGTAGAGCGTTTTACAGTATGCCCTCTGTTTTGTAAGGTGTGCGCCTACCGGAGTAGAGCATTTCTGACAATTGCGAAAAATTGTAAGGTGTGCGCCTACCGGAGTATCACCCAAGGGACCATAGCACAGTGCCTTATTTCGTTGACATTTGTCTACGACAAACGCAGAATATGTCTCAAATCCATTTTGATTCATGCTTTGTTTAGGCTGCACAATCTACAGTTCTTGTAGTATATCCAGCAAAAGCTAGCGTGGTATTTGTTAGCCTTGATGGCATTTACCTAAGTTTCAGAAACTAAGGTCTGACCAAAAAATGTAGAAAACGAAATTGTTTTCTTTATATCTCTAAAACGCTTCCAGATAGCTACCACAAAGTATATATTTTCTGAACCGGACTGATGAGATCTTTCTTTTCCTGAAAAAATTTATTGAAATTTCCCGTGCGATTTCAAAGTGCGCCGCTTTTATATGTACAGAAGGATTGGTACAAGGTACTGCCGCGATTTTTTCAGGAAAATTTTCACCTTGTATGAAAGTGCTACACACCAAATTTCAACTTTTTTGGCTGAAAATTGCGTGAGTTATTCGATTTTTTAGATTTTCAAAATCCTTTGATCTTTACCGCTTTTTCGACTTTGACTGGTTATTACTCGCGACTCGCTCAACGGAAAAATTTTTCGATTAGATTTTCAAGACCGTCTGGGCGTCCGCTTTCACCCGATATATGTGAGATTTCAAAATTTGAAAGTAGATTTTTTCGAAAAATACCACTTTTTGACCCATAATTTCGACATAGCGAGTCTGGCAAAAGTGAGTAAAAATTACATAATCATAAAGTTAAATCTAAGCTGAATCCAGCGATATAAAGTTTTTGTGGCTACGACTTACATTGCGTCCGCAATGAATTTTTAAACAATTTCCCTTTTTCAGCTGGTTTTTGGCGCCCTTTGATGTTGCCGCCTTGATTTGCCTGAACCAGTGTAAACTAGCAAAAACATGCTGAAAAAGGGAAATTGTGTAAAAATTCATTGTGGACGCAATGTAAGTCGTAGCCACAAAAGCTTTATATCGTTGGATTCAGCTTAGATTGAACTTTATGATTATGTAATTTTTACTCACTTTTGCTAGACTCGCTATGTCGAAATTTTGGGTCAAAAAGTGGTATTTTTCGAAAAAATCGACTATCAAATTTTGAAATCTCACATATATCGGGTGAAAGCGGACGCCTAGACGGTCCTGAAAATCTAATCGAAAAATTTTTCCGTTGAGCGAGTCGCGAGTAATAACCAGTCAAAGTCGAAAAAAGCGGCAAAAATCAATGGATTTTGAAAGTCTAAAAAATTGAATAACTCAAGCAATTTTCAGAAAAAATTGTTTAAATTTGGTGTGTAGCACTTTCATACATGGGGAAAATGTTCCTGAAAAAATCGCGGCAGTACCATGTACCAATCCTTCTGTACATATAAAAGCGGCTCCCTTTGAAATCGCACGGGAAATTTCAAAAAAAAAATTTTCACGAAAAGAAAGATCTCATCAGTCCGGTTCAGAAAATATATACTTTATGGTAGCTTATGTATCTTGAAGCGTTTTTGAGATATAAAGAAAACAATTTCGCTTTCTACATTTTTTGGTCAGACTTTAGAGTGCAAATTGTTTGCACGAGTAAACAAGAAATCAAATAACAGTTATCAGATTTATTTTCTCAGGTGATAATTCCGTATACGCACACTTGCACTGAGACTTGAGTGCACTGTATGCATCTAATTGCGCAGACGCACACTAGAATTTCAGTTAAGAGTTTAAACTAGTCAGAGCGTCCATTGCAAAAGGCTTCTAATTCCGCAGACGCACACCTATTGAATAGCAACAGTAATCAAGGAAAATTTTCTTGTTTTTTGGAAATTAAGGTATTAATGAAATAAAGTAGGAAAGTGGTTTTACTATAATTACACCGTTTCAATCAAACAACATAATAGTGCTTTTCAAACAACAAACAGACAAGCAATAATCAGCAAAAAAACTTGTCAGCAAACAACAAATTAGAAACAGAATTTCGTATTACAAACAACTTGAAAGAAAACGATAATTATCATAATTACATTTAAATCATAATCATATCATCATAACATGTTAATTACAGAAGAGGAATTTGTCTGCGAATTTCGATCAAGAAATCTGGAAAAGGAGACTTTTTGTGCTGGGACATCCAGCATTACGTAGCCAAATGGCCAGAAATAAGATGCTGGCTGGTTTCTCTCATATCTGTTAAAATCTTAGTTTTAAGAGATCCCCCAGTGCGTTTAAATCGCTGTTTTGTGGTAGCTGTTTTGGTAACAGTAGCTGTTTTGTGGTAGCCAACACAAAACATAACAATGCAGTTGGTATTCACCTAGACAGGCTAGGCAAAGCGGCCAACAAATAAGAAAGAACAGCCCAATATAGGTATCAACTAATTTGCATAAGTTTCAACAAGACACTCACAATATTTACAGAGCTCACAGAAACTCAGCTGTTACACCTCCCTCCCTTGCGGGGTCTGCTCTAAGACCAAAGTAACCATGCCAATGAGTATCAAACAAAACAATTACACAAAAGCCGACAGTTAAGTTGTAGAAAAATCTTATTTCGGCAGCAAATTAGCATAATAAATACTGGATCGATTGTCAACAGAATCGAAAGCCGTCTGCAAATATGGTTTGAGGTTCAATTTATAAGGGAGGGCGGTCAGATCCAGTTACAGTGATTCCAAATTAGACATGAGCTCTACCAGACCACGATGATTCAAGTGGAGCCCGTTCCTCTCCTGCAGCATATCTCTAATACAACCCTTCCCAATAGCTTTAAATGGGAGATAATTCTTTGGATCCAGGATATTGATTTGCGGACCAACATGTTCAACCTCACCCTTCATGAAAGCATTGAACACTATCCGTGGAATATGGTGGAGAGAGAATTACGGAACTAGTTTGGATGGGGTTCCAATTCCTGTTTCAACACCTTACATTCATGTACCCACTCTTTCTCGTGCTTCTGGGCTGCATTGACCCCACAAAGGAACACCATGACCCGTAAATCGGCCAATCGTTGTCGAAGTTGGCCACACGTCCTCATGATGGTGTAAAGAACGCTTCCACTGACTGCAATCATAGGCCGATTTTCTTGAATTCTGCTTGGCTGTCCCCTAAGACTAGAACAGAACCCCAAGGACGCGCTGTTGGCATTTTTGCTAGGTCAAAAACTTCCTTCGAAGTGAAAGGCGGACTCCGTTTCGATTCCAGCCACTCCATGTGCACACCATCCAGCAACGCACCATAACGGTTTTTCCCGGGATAAAGGTGCCAGGATTGGGACTTGGATACAGATTCCCTGAGGCCGCTTCCCCAATAATGGTCGCTCCCAGCAACGCTAACAAACTTAAGCACCCAGTTCCAAGGAATTTTGGATTGCCTTCATGATATGCTGGTCGATATCCATGAGCGCTAATAGAAGCGACTTGTAAATTCCGCAAGCCAAGGATACCAATGGGCCACCGGCTCGAAACCAAGCTGGCATAGACGGGACTGCAAGCTACCTGGCTCTAATGCGTTTATCAAAAACTTTTGAGAACACCATTAGAGCGAGATTCCGCAGATCCAACGTACCTGCAAAAACTCCTCGGAAAAAACGGAGTTCAGCTGGCTAGTTCTCATGTGTAATTTCGGAAAACTGCTGCACTAATCAACTAATTATTAATCACAGTAATCAACTAATCATTATTATGCAACGGGCCCCAGGCCTTTATTTTCATTTCAGAGGCTTTAATTCTCTTCTTCTGCTGCAATAAGCATCCTTTTTAACGGCCTTAAAGGGCGCTGCAATTCTTACATGTAGCTTCACTCATCTTTAGAGTTATTTTTTCTTGCTCAAACGGGCATCTAATTTAATCTTAAAACAGATTAAACCAGATATACACAGAAATAATACAGTAATTAAACTTTTACCCGTTCAAATGGCTGAGGTTAACTGCAGTTGGCGTTTGTTGCCCACAACGGGTTTGTTTTCTTAGTTTAGAGACAAACATTCTGCAATCCTCAATCTAAGATAACAATAATACTGCAAATGGAACGTCCAGTGAGGCTGAGCGTAACTTAACAACACAGCTTAGTATGCAGCTAGCCCAGAAGAAAGTGGACAACAAACAAGAAGGAATAGCCTTATATAGGCATTAACTAATTTGTATAAATTTCAACAAGACGCTCACAATGTGTACTCACATAAAAGCAGTTGTTACAAAGGCTTCTGCAAATTTTGTGGGGAGAGACTGAATTAATGACTCTTTTCGCACATGATTAGTAATTAACTGGGACCCAACTGGGCAGGACTGAACACTGACTGCAAAACACAAAAGAGAGAGAGGTCACTTCTTATCGACCTTTGCATTTTTTTCCCAATAAATTCTACATCTTTAATATAGTTATATATGGAGCCTAGCAAGTTAATAAAACCGAAAAAGGTAAGAATCAACTTAGAGATCAATTTGTGCATCTATTTTCTTTTTTAAAGTTGAATTTTACAGAAGCCATTACAAAACAATGGATTTTTGAATCGGTGATGGAATATGCCTAGGTACCAGCCAAAGAAGTTCTGTTCAGCTTTCTTGCCTACCGCCACCCGATGCTATCACTCATTTGGTGACTCACCTAAGAAAGTCATGAGAAGATAGGTGAATTAACGACATCATCAAGACATTAAAAGTTTCTGATATGCCCGTATTTATGTCTACCCCATTAAAATTTGTGGTCATATTCAGCAGCACTTTGGCTTTATAATCGAACATCAAATCCCTCACGCCTGATGTTTTTCAACTTCAACATTCCGCAACCACTCCACAAATCTTTCCGAAAACATCAGCTAAAACAACTCACATCTAGTTTCACCAATTTTCCTTCTTCTTGCAGCATACAGCCCTTTCCATGCATTTAGAAAAGCAATCTTCACAGCTTCGCTTAATTTCGCTCCAACTTTCCTCTAAATTTGAAATAGGCTCCGAAACCTCAAAAACACAGGCGATCAATGACACAGGAAATCTTGTCGCACCAAAGAGCTGAACTAAACGCAAAAGTGTCAAACAGAACGGTTTGAGTGGCTGGCTGGACTGTCGACCAAACATCCGGATTCGATCCAGCCCTGGCCAAATTACTCCATGTTTTTTAAATCCGAACTTTAAGCCATTAGATTTGGCGACCGTTCCCTGGTGCTGTCTCTCTGAGAAATCAGCGATACTTGGAAATTGGGGACGGGAGCTGCAGGCCCTTAAATGTGAAATCAGAATGCTAGTAGAGGTAAGAGTTATCACATACTTGTATGTACTTATCATGCCGGAGACCCACATCATTAACTGAGTCTGGCGCCGGATACGGAGCAAAAGTGTTAGTATACGTACGCTCAGCGAAAGGACTATTTTAATGGGTACAAAAATGGAGGCTTGGTCCAGGCAAAAATTAATTTGCACGGTATTTCAGTCAATTTGAAGTCAGCGTCATGTTGACGACTAGTAATTCTAGGTCAAAATGCCGTGCATAGATTCTTAAGAAATGGAATGGATTAGCTGTTTGCACAATTTGAAGACGACGAATACAGCGACGTATCCTGTCACAGAAATAAAATCATGTTTTACTCTTACAATATTAATATTACAATATTAATACAATATTACATTACAATATTACAAGAGTTCACTAGGCAAACTTTACTGCAGATCAAACATAATACCCATTTCTGAAATCCCAGGTCCAATGTCATGGTGTAAATATATTGGTTGTCACTTTAGGTAGTGAAACCATCTCCTGCGAGACCACAGGAGAGCTTGTTCCATATATGGGACTAGATATCAACTACGGCAGTGAATTTGTTTTGTGCCCGTGACGTCACTCATAAAACCAAACATATGTAATGGGGTGAGTAAGAAATTTAAACCACAAACTCAACCGCCACTACTTAGGACTAGCCCAATGGACGCTTACCTTCTACTGCGGGAGGAGATATTTAGTCCAGGCGGCTCTCAAACCCACCGACTTGCCTCGCCAAGGGGGTAGTAGATGATTTTGAGGGACGCCAACAGGGCTCCAGACAAAGATTGGAGGCACACGCAGGTTTTAAACTCAACTACAATTAAATTCCGGGCTAATCCCAGAATTCTACCTATTCTATCTAAGAGACCAGATCTAGATAGATAAAAGTGAGCAAAAATTAATTAAGTAAACAAAAGACAACGATCCTTTTAATTGTAAAGTTACAGGGCAAGCGATTACCAAACTAACCACCTGGGCTACCCAAGGTAGAATTACAAGACACAAAGTGTGCTACCCAACAATGTGACTAACTGGGGCAGGGAACGGCAAGAGAAAATAAGCACAAAATAAAGGGCTCCAATTAAGGAAACAAAATATGAAGGGGAGGCACAACACAAGCAATGAGAGAGACAAAAGTAGGTAGCGGTAGCGGTAGTAAGTAGCAGTGTAAACTTAAAATACAAGGCTGATAAGGAACTAAGCGATGCGGGGCGGCGAAAACGTTAACACAAATATTTTAAAAAGGGAGGTTGACGCCAGTACCAATATATAAGGAAAAAGGTAATACAGGGCTATGGGAATAACCAGCAATAAAAAGGGGAGAGGAGCCAACACGGAAAAGCGAAAAGAGCTTGCCGAGGGCTGTGAGACCAGGAAAACGGGGGCAACCATGCAGAAAAGAGAGGGATAGAGAGGGGAGAATTTGGAGTTGTGTAAATTAGAAGGAAAATAATCAAGGGGAAAATAAGAATTAATTTGGGGTTAGGTTAGCTAATTTAGTAAGAGGAAAAATAAAGAAAGGTTTTTGGTCGAAGAGAAAATTTCAATAGATGGTAACCAAAAATTTTAGGACCGACAGTACGCGAAAAAGGAAAACTCCCAACTGACTACAATGTGGCGTGATTACGAAAGCGAAGGACTGTTTTATGCAACTGGGAACCGGAAAGTCTATGTTCGGCAAGACAACAGAAATTACATGATAACTGTAGTGCTAAGTTTAAGCTCCAAACATAAGGAAATTTTGGATGATTTTTCAAATACGAGCATAAAGATATCACTACAAGGTATTTAAAATAGGGTTTTACATAAAAAATACTAATAAATAATACTAAAAATAATAATAATAATAATAAAACTAATAAAAATAGCAATACAATATTTAGGAAGGACTTGTGGGAATTTTTGAGGAATTTTAGGGGAAAACATCGAAAGTTAGGATTGGAAATGAACTTGGAAGAGGGATGATATCTGGGTCGCCATTACCCACAGTACACATAATCGGCATTATTGCCTAGATTGATCAAACAGACAAACTGACAGACAAACGATGCTACGTCAAAAGTGTCGGACAGTGAATGTGCTAGTATTGATGATTGCATTCTTGTAAGTGACAAAGCTCCAGGACTGATACCTAAAAAATTACTTTGCTTTTGATTACGAAGCATCCAAGGACCCAACTTCGGACTATGTGGTCCTTGAATTTAAGGACCGACTATCTATTGTCGAAACATAAGAACAGAATTTAAATTTATCAAGTGAATTTGTTTACACCGTTGCAACAGTACATAAGCGTCACTCTCTCTTATCAACTAAGGGCATGTTGTGCTCGATAACGACTCAGCCCCAATAATTGCGTTTCTGCACATGTTTCTGTATATTTGTGCTTGTCTGTGTATTTGCGTATGGAATGCTCGAAAATACAGCGACTCTTAGCATTGACTAGGCTTATTCCAGTGTTTTCTGCCATCGTCTCTACTCTACACAGCACCTTTGTTATATCATAATAACCAAACAAATTGCTTAACTATCTGTTCATTGTGTCTTTCTCATTTTGTATGCAACTTCCAAGGAATGGAAAATTCACTAACTACTGCCACACATGAGAATATTGTGCAGTCATCCAATACAGTATTCAACGGAACCTGAGGTTTTTTCTGTATTAGAAACCGCATGAAAAAGGAGTTGTGCAGGTTTTCTATCCCTATCCACAATGACGCCTACACTACGCACTTGGCTTTGCACTAAACTCAGTCTCTGCGTCCACACATATTACATATTTACATATTTAACTGCACTTTCACTGCATGAAGAAAGTGACAGAAAGTTTCTTCTAATTACAAGCAGATGTACTAACAATGTAATGATTAATAAGTCATAACCCGGTCTTTGTACGATTTTAGGTACAGAGCTCTAGTTGACTAAGCTGCTGACGGCTAACTCAGCTTGGCATACTTTTCTGAAACATGTGAATTTTTTGGTAGCGCAGTTGCTTTCGGATGGTGAAAGAAGCCTTCAAATGTAATTGAGTCGGGTGCTGAAAATTTGTGAGATGTATTAAGAGCCTCTACTTAAAATATCTGAGCACGGTTATTTATTACGATTGCTATAGCTCTTTTGCTAAAGAACGAATACGGAATACGAACGTTACCCTAATTTGAATTTTAACTGCAGTATCATCATTACAGCTATTTTCCTTTCGAACTATTTATGTAATGTTTCTATAAAATACTATTCAAACTCAACAGAGTGTTTATATTATTAACTATATATTTGAACTGTCAGTTTATATTATTATATCACATCAGATTATATCATACTATATTTATTATATTATATCATATAACATTCATAATATATACACATACATGTGTGTGTGAGTGAGTGAGAGAGAGAGAGAGAGAGAGTGTGTGTGTGTGTGTGTGTGTGTGTGTGTGTGTGTGTGTGTGTGTGTGTGTGTGTGTGTGTGTGTGTGTGTGTGTGTGTGTGTGTGTGTGTGTGTGTGTGTGTGTGTGTGTGTGTGTGTGTGTGTGTGTGTGTGTGTGTGTGTGTGTGTGTGTGTGTGTGTGTGTGTGTGTGTGTGTGTGTGTGTGTGTGTGTGTGTGTGTGCGTCTGCGTGTGCGTGCGTTCGTGTGTGCGTGTGTGTGTATGCGTGTATCAATCTATCCAACTATCTATGTCCGTCTATTGATCTATATATATATATATATATATATATATATATATATATATATCAGTAGCAAACGTAACATCATCTCTAAGGTGTGTCCTCAGCTTGGAGATTATGGTGAAGCGTGGTCCTTCGAATTCAACTCATGGCATTCGAACGGCAATCAGAAGATCTGCGACAATTGGCAAAGTGTTCTGGATTGTAGTTTTTCTTTTCGCAACTATTTATGTGGCTTATGATATTTTTGTAATCATAGAAATGTATTATACATATCCCAAAGCCGTTGATGTCCAAGTAAGTTTGTAAATTGCTCGTGTTCTATGCGTTTAATATCGTGTATGCATATTTATCGTTATCGTTTAGTTTGGGCATGCGGTTTCTCTTTATTGCAGTCGACACCTACGCTGATCAAAAGACAGCAAATATATATATATATATATATATATAACAAGCAAGAGTTTGGTGCAAAATTTATAATGTTTAGTGTAGAATTAGCCCAAAGCGTAAATTGTTACCTACGTATCACAATAGACCTCCTGCGAGCAAATTATTCTTGTAGGCTGTGAACTTGTTACGAATAGTTCAAGCGAGATGCAAGAATTTAAAGAAAACTGCATAGAAGTTCTTCATTAGTCCTCCTAGCATCTTCTATCCGCGCAATCAGTGTTTACAGAGTAAATCTGTGAACACTATTACTTATGTAAGGTTACAAGGAAGACTTTTAGCACATTTTTAAGAGATTTGCCTTTTGGAAGAGACTGTCTACCCTTTTTCCCTTCTCGTCGAGGGGGTCTATCCGTTTTCTGTCAGTCTGGGGGAGTCTGCACCCTCCTCCATACCCCTCAGGGTATCCTATGTTCACAAGACACCTGAGCTAAGAAACGGTAAGAGCTAAGAAAAGAAGCTTGAATATCATTGTTTTGTTCCGCATAATTTTTGAGCATAAAGGGGGTGCAATTTTAGTTTTCCACAATATCCATTCTTCAATTTCTTGTTTTTTGTTTTCATAGAAGTATGAGAAGGCGTGAAACTACATCGTGGTACGCTTGTCAGAAAACCACCAACTTTATACTTCCTAATTCAACCAAAGTTGGATTGGCGTAGCTTTGTCGCCTTATACGGAAACTAATTTATTGATGCTAATAAAATTTCTGAAGTACTGAATATGTGTAATTTATAGGAAGCTGCATAGAAAACATTACGTATGTGTAAAATTCTTTTCAAACCGATTATAGTAGACCTGCTGCGTCGTGACGCAACAGGAAAAAGCAAAATTAGTTTGGGCATCTGTGTGTATTTGCAGAAGTTCTATATTTATATCTATGCAGAAGAATTAAAGTGCTTCTGTAATATGATTCTAAATGTGTACTTAACTATACATATGTTCCGCAATTTTCTAGCTGCAGTCGGGCTCAAAACTACCGTTTCCTGCAATTACTATCTGTAACATTAATGCTTACAAGTCTCCACCATCAAATCTTATACCGCAAATGGCAGCTTTGGTATTATTTTTTCTGCTTCCACATAGTCATGCAGCTTTAGGCATTTTCTTATATTTCTTTCGCGCAATGCTCTTGAATTGAATTGAATGCCTTCCAAGAATGACTGGCTGTACATGGGAAGTTATGCAGTTCATTAAACATTATACATTAAATAAGAAAGCATTTGTTTTTTAGACTACTGCATATACAGTGAAAAATTCACAATCATCTAAATCTGAAAACAACAAAGCAAAAAGAATGGCTAAAGTAAACTCTTCTGAATTATCAGTGGCCACGAAAGCAAAGAAAAGATATAAGCGTAAGTGTTTAGTTATTAAATATTTATTGTACTAGACCAATTGTGAAATATAACTAAGTGGGATATATTTTTAATACTAATTTTAAATAATCGTCAGTCTTATTTTAAATACTCTTTACAATCAAATCAAATGTTTTCAAGATGAATGGCTCACACAGAAGAGCTGGGTGCTTGGCGGTTTCTCTTTATTGCAGTCGACACCTACGCTGATCAAAAGACAGCAACGTGTTTCCTTTTGTTCTGAGAGGGCTGGGCATAAGAGAAAACTTAAATAGGGTACAGTCCAGCTCAGAAATGTTTTGGTTTTGGCTGGTGTTCACAATTTCGCGAAGACATCCTGCTGTGTTTGGAAACAGTAATATTCTAAAAAGCTTCGTGTTAGTTGGGCTTTGGTCGCATATACCAAGGTACAAGTTTTGTAGTTAAAATCAGTTGCGTCAGTACAAAACATTCTGGCGCACTGTAATTACAAAGATGTCTGCAAAGGGGAAAATCGTAGGTTTCAACGCCGAAGTTGAATGCTGGGATAGCTACGCTTAGCGCATGACTGATTACTTCATTGAAAATTACAATGACGATGAAGAGAAAAAGAAAATGACACTGATATCTAACATTGGTGATAGAAGTTACCATGTTGCCCCCCGCAAGTCTACTGAAATAACTTTCGCAGAAGTTAAGGGCGTCCTCAACAGCCATTTCATTCATCAGTCGCTGATAATGCCGAAACATTCAAGTTTAACCAGCGGAATCAGTATGCTGAGGAAACAGTGGCTTCCTACCTGGCCGAATTACGCTACTTAGGAAAAAGGTGAGAATTGGGTGAATTCCTAAATCGGGCCCTTCGGAATTGCTTTGTGGGTGGTGTGGCCAACGAGGCTATTCCGGCAACGACTATTGGTTGACAGAGACCTCCGTCTTGACAGGGCTTTTGAGCTACCCCAAGCCATGGAAGCAGCAGGATCATCGTCTCTCAGAGGTAATTCTCAAGGTAGTATGGGCTATGGCACTGATTAAAATCAATTCACAGAGGCAAAAAATTAGAGCTCACGTTCTTGCAACCGTTGTGGTGACAGAGAGCAAAAAGACTGCAAATTCCATTTAACAGGTTTTTGTGGTTTAAAGAGACACACTGAAGGAGCCTGACGGAAAAATGGCAGAAATAACGTTCTATAAGAAAAGAAAAAGCAGAACTCATCTGATGACAGCATATGAGCACGATTCTGAAAGCTCCGACGGTAGTAGCTAAAAAACTGGTTCTGGGCCAGGAGCCAAGGCCTTATGTCCTCGTTTACGGGATTGTTAATAAGACATTCCATTTATGATTAATTACCGTTTCGGCCCCCGCAACAGGGCCTCATCAGACGGCTAGGGGGAAAGGACCGGGCCGACGGACCGAAATGCTCATCTCCAGTGCCTGCTGCTTTAACGAACTGCTAGTGAAAGTAAAAAATGATAAGAGTCACATAACAGGCAAGATCTCTGCTATCAGAGCAAAAGCTAGCACCCCCCCCCCCCGCAAATGGAGCCTTTCACACCGCCCCTATGGCCTGGGCATATGGAAACGGGGTCCAAACAGGGTCTCTCTCTCTTTTTCACATGATTACAAGCTGAAATTAACAATGGCCTAATTTGGGAGGATATAAGAGTGTATGCTCAACACATAGATCTAAAAATATACCAAGCGAGTTAGCGAACCCCGTTTAGAACTACCCATATAAGGGCGGTGTGGGATAGGGATGATCGAACAACGGCCATATATAGCATAGCTGTTGCTCTGATAGCAGAGAGCCTGCATGCTGTCTCAGTATCGTTATGTACTTTTGCTGCGAGTAATCACCGGCTGACTGCTGGTCTATTTTACGTTTGTGTAGTGAAATCCAAGGAGGCTTTAGGCAAACAATATCTAGTAAATGCACTTTTATCTTTTATGCTAGCGTTTGATAGGTAATTAATATTGTTCCACTGTGAGAATGAAGACGTGTGAAGTAAAATCTAAGGTGGTCTTCTCGAAACTGACTGTCACTGTCACTGTTTCTACTAATAGTGAAGAAGGGTTACAGTTTGAGGAGGAGCAGATAACTGCCAATCATGTTACAAAACCTCTTTTCAGCTCGAGGATGGGTGGCCGCCATTTGATTGGCTATTGAGTACCCCCTTTAAACAGGGAAAATCCCTTGACTAGCCCCAAGAACAGTGAACATTAGCGTACTCTTCCGGTCGTAACGGTCTTAACGCTTCCGGTATTAACCTCTTCCGGTCTTCAGTTACGTTACGTAAACCAGAAAATTTTTTCTCAATCATGCACTTTTAGTTCAATAGCTCACATCCTCCAACCTCAACTGATTTTCGCTGCTCAAGATCTTCTTAAGTTAGAGGTACCGTCAAATCGGAAATCCCAAAATGAGAAAGTAAACTCAGTTCAATGTAGGTACCGCCACTAGAAACTAACCACATAAATTCTAGGCTTCTTTCTCCGGGAATCTCCAGCTGGTTTGTGCGTTATTCATTTGCTCAGCGATCTTCTCGTTGACAAGTTAATAGGGTAACCGAATTATATACTAGGTTAGGCTTTTGTGCATACTATTTATTTTTACTAAATTAAAGTTAATATTGTTTCAGTTAGCATTTCATTATGGTAGTGGGGTTCTAAATATTGACATGTCATAAATTTGGAAGGCTTGGTTTTTTCTCTAACTGTACCTCATATAAAATTTAAAACTGGGGCTCAATGGATTTCTTAAAATATGATCTGAATGACAACATTTGAACAGGTTGTTCTCCATGTTTCAGACTGGTGAGGAGTTTTCAATTCTTTGTTTTGCTTTGTTTCAGGATTTGTATGTGATATCGACTGGTATACAACAACGTATGGATGCCTCAAAATATTTTACGATGTAGAATTTAGCGCAGCTGAATCTTTGTGTTCTTCAAGCGGTGCACACTTAGCCGTTTGGGTAAACCAACAGCATTTCAACGAAATTGATTCATATCTGTAATTACTGAATACTGTTTTCACAGAGTAGCTAAAATTGTTTCTATTAGCCCGTTGAGTTAGCATTATTCGGTGTTCAAATACTGCTGCATAAATATGCTCGGATCAACCAAAACTATTTCTCAATGCCAATACGTAGTAATGAATACCAACGCTAGTAGTCCTCTGCTTCTGAGGATGGTTGCAAAAGTTTGCAGTTTTTGTTTTGTTTTTTGCAATCATCCTCGGGACTCGCCCAATATTCCCGCTCACTGCTGCTGCTCGCCCCCTTTGCTCTCGTGATCCCCCACATCAAGAAGAAAACTGATGAAGAACCAAAAGAAGCAAAAACACAAGAAGGAGAAGGTGAGAAGGAAAAACACCCCCTTAGCGCCGAGGGTGACCAGCAAGGACGTCCTTCCCACCAGGCACCAGGTACTCTTTAACTTAATGTTTATAGCATTTTAAAACTTAAACTTTCAAAATTTTTAAACCATTTAAGCTATGTATTGAACTTCTCAACTTCGTTTTTTCACTGAACGTCATTCTTCCTGAATATCATTTCATTTAAAATTAATTTATTCCTACTTTAGATTGATTAGTTAATGCCGTACAAGGGGCTGGGAAAGGTCCTCCTGTGTATATAAGTAAATCAATGTAATTAAAAAATGGCAGATTTTCACCTCTATCCTATCTGAGCGATCGACCATCTCTGCCCCCACTTTTCATCACTTCTTCTTCTGCTTTACCCATTTTTAATCCCAAGCCCTCTGAGCAGGTATATAAGTTTCAGCCATCCTAGTCACTATTGATTTGTGAGGAGCAATCGTATCTAGGTAATCCTATCGATTACCCTGTGTAACTGCGGCCAAATTAGTGGTCTAATGGTCTATAAGCGCACGTCAGAACTGTTTGGGGGTTTTGCTATCTGTCCGTGCCCTTCGACTATCTGCCTTTTGCCTGCCGTTCTCCAAGCGGGCAGCAGGACATAAAAGGTCTCTTTGAAACTTTAAATAGTGCGCGGACCACGACAAACACAGCAATGCTATACTTGAACAGTGCCGTCTGGCATGCGACAACAGTATAAGTGGAACAGTAATTTGTAGCATTCTGCTGGAATTTTGGCGCATAGTATGACACTTAAGCTAGCAGCTTATCACCACGTTGTTTCGCAACATCTCCAAGATTCATAGCATATGTAACGAAAATGGTAAAATTTAAAACTAGCTTTTGGTCACTTGTGCGATTTGAGCAAAATCAGCATAAAGACTTTTCATAGTAGAACTGATGAAAAAATAATTTGTTATAAAACTTGAAGAATAGATTTGTGGTACCAGCCTTGAGTCATCAATTCTTGTAAGTCGAACAACTGTAATAACAAATTTACCGTTTTTGGTTTCATTTGCAGAAAAAGCTTCATCACATGATGTGTGGGATGAGAATGGGTCAGAAACAACGTTCCAGGAAGTTTCAGTTTATATCTAGCTCACTAGCCAAAAATTTGACTGCCCTATCGTTGACTAATATATAGTATAGGAGAGATTAATTTGAGCGAATGGAATCGCAGTCAAACTCTTCCTCTTTCTGCCTAAGTAAGACTCATAATTGCAGCGTCACAATATTGAAACTTAATATTACTTCTCTGCTAAAAGTGAACCTCTGCTGCTGTGAGGCAATCAAAGTAATATAGGAGAGATGAATTGGGACCTATTTCGGCTATTTTCGATTCCATTAATGAATGGACCGCATGTCAAATTAATGACACTTAGCACTTAGCTGTCATGACCTGTCAAATGGTTGTCAATGATTTTAAGATGTTATAATGAGTTTTAGTTAATGGTCCATTTGTCTGTTAAATTTTAAACTTACTGTATGGTTAATTGGCTTTACTGTACTTGTGCCTATTTAACCTCTGCCTACATTTTGAAGTTACCGCTTTGCGATAACAAAACTCCAAACTGTCCTTGTGCCTACCACTGCAAATTTAATTGTGCCTACAATTTGACCTTCACTAGTCGAAATTGTCCTTATGCCTACAATGACCACCGTAATTCTTTGCCATTTGCAAAGAAAAGATTTCGGGTCTTGTCTCGATTACCCTCCACTCTTTAAATTCTCAAAACTTAACCAATTGAGCTAAAATTTGGCGAGGGCATGTTTTTGGCCACGCTGAATCCAAATATCGTCAAATTAGATGTTTTCGATTCGCAGGGTGCGGGGAGGAGAAGCTGAAAGATTTTTGCATTAGCTTTTGTTGGAATCTTGTTTATAGGAATTTCTGCTAGATGCTAGATAGACAATTTTTTCATTTCGTTTGCTTTAAAGTACTTTACGATGAAGACAGCCAAGATTGACCAATTGGCGGGAAGAATGTGGAATTTATTGTGGAAAACTTTCAATTTCAAACACTTTCAGTGAAAATGCGTTGTTTTCTATCCATTTATAGTATTTATATATTCAACGATTCCCCCTAACAGCCCAATTTTTCTGTCGTCCCAAATTACAAACTACAAATTCCCGCATTAAATTAAAAACATGAGTATTATGTATTATATACAGAAATGCAACAGACAAGGCTAGACAGAGGGGAACCCCATCTGTAATTAAGACACAAGTCACCCCTAAAAATAGAAAGAAGCTAGAATATTAACGATTAATACCAATAGGAGAAGTATAATAGGGCTCTAGCTATTCCTTAAACTACGTAGAAGTTTGATTTCTGCTAGTTCTGTTTATTTCATCTTGGGCTTCTAGTCCCCCTGCTCGTTATTACGATTTCCTCTTCCTTACTTCTTGTTTTCATCGGCTCTCCTTTCGCCTGCGCCTCAGTTCCGCAAACAAAGTCCAAATCTTTAGAAACGAAGCTCAGGACAAAGGTACTTGAAAACAAAAACGCAGTAAAGGTTTATGGCCCAGGGTCTTAGGGTACTTTGGGCCACTTGAGAAACGGCTTTTGGGCCCTAAAAGTTACGCAACTAAGATGATGGACTGCTCAGGTGCAAATTCAGAAGAAGGAGGCTGGGTCATCCCTTTCAAACCAACCAATGGCAAAACGCGATCATGAAAGCAGCCAATCATCGAAAGATGATTCCAAAAAGACTCAAAGAAAGTTAACGTGAGACCAAAACCCAAAACCCGTTTCCAGTCAGTCTGTGACTTTGGGGTGCTAGCGGACGGCCGCTCTCGATTTGAGTCTATGGGGGGAAGTCACAGACACCTCTCGAGTCGTTCTGTTGGGAGAGGCTCTGCCTCTTCCCATCTAGGATACCCACCTTTGAAAATTTTCATCCCCACCTTGGTTCCTTAGGTTGGGATTGGGGAGACTCCCGGGGGGATGGCTTCCTCCAAAAGCACTTGGCTGGCTTCAGAAGCCTATTTTGAACTTCCCTCTTCTCGGTTGAACTGCCCCTCCCCTTTAGGAGCTTTCTGTAAAATGTGTAAAAGCGAGTTTCAAAAATTACTTATTCGCACTTCGAGTCCCTTATTCGAAAATACCTCGTCAAAATCGGGCTCTCGTCGCCCTAGACTATTGACATTAGATCTATTACTGCTTTCATGTATTATTAGATATTAGCTGTATTTCCCTAGATTTCCTGGGAAGGAAATCTGGGATACGTCATTGGTGGGGATTTCTGACGGAAATCCCCCTTGCAAAACTTTCCTCCAAAACGCTCGAAAAATCACTTCCAAACGGTTGTCTCACTGTTTCTTCCAGGTTTTCTCAGCGATTTCGTAGCTCTGAATTTAGGCCGGTAACTTCGAACCAACTCTCTAATTATTTCCAGAACTTTTAAACCCGAATTGGTTTTGTCCGAAAGTTCTAGCAAACGATGTTTTCTAATACGTGATTCTAAAACACCCAATTTTACCAAATTCCCTGAAATCCAGTTAATACTGCTGAATCCGGGTTAAAACCGACCCATTTGATTCAGTTCAAGCGCGAGTTTCTACTCGGACCCTCCAGCTCTGCTCTGCTCTGCTCCGCTCTGCCCTGCTCTGCTCCGCTCTGCCCTGCTCTGCTCTGCTAGTCTCTTGGATCCAGTGGATCACCTGTCTTTAGATTGCTTCCGGACATCAGCCTTTTGGACTCTCCCTCCCTTTGGTTCTTTCTCTGATCGCCAGTGTGTGTGACGCCGTTCCGGATCACCCCTGGACCCTCTCTGCGCCGTTGGTTCTCGATCACTTGCTGCTCTGTCCGGATCACTTGGACTTCAGCCGTCTAATTTCAGTTTGCTGGGACTCCTACTGAATCTAGAACTTTTGTGAGAGCCACCTCTTTGGCTTAGGGACACACAAAGCGATTTAGGCCTGTTATTGTTAACTCTTTGTTCTGCTCTGCTCTTACCTTTTCTGTCAAACCTGCGAAAATTCTCTCTCCCTCTCTAGACTTCAACGAAGTTTCAAAGTTTACAGGTCGTCCTCTTAGCAGAGGATAGGATAATCGCTGGTTTTGTGGTGGTGCGGATTGTTGGTGATTATTCATGACCAGGGAACGGGTGGACTTCTGCACACTTTTCAGGTACATATAGGGAGCATATAGGGAACTACCCCCCTCGACCCCAAAAACCAAACAATTGCGTGACTACAAATCAATTCGCAGTCTAAAGAACAAGTACTGTTTGTGTGAGTGAACCAGTGGCAACCAGTTAGACTAAAATATTAATCTAACCTAAATTTCTTGGGGTTCAGCTCTAGATTTTCCTCTAGGTTTCGGAGTAGGGACCTGTGACTGATCATAGTAGTTTGGGATTCGGTTGCTAGGCAGGCGGTGAACGGATTCCAATTGTATCCGTTCGTGCAACAGATTTGTAGTTTATTTGATCTTGTGTGTCTGTGCTGTTGTAAGGTAATTGAATATAGTAAATAGTTCATTAGTATCAGAGCTTAAATCGTTATAGTTGGTGCAAGATTGGATAGGATACCGCTGAATCGACGATATCTGTATAAATAGATCAGTCTGGAGCCAATTCAGTTTATCTACGGTGAAGAAGAGGGAAACATTAGCGATTTTAGTGACATTAGTGAGCCAGAAGACGGAACGAACTGAAGTCAAAAAGACATTACCAATTCCCAGGGCAGAATGTGAATATTTGCTACACAATTTAGATGTTGCCCCCAACTGTCTGACTTCGAATGAGATATGGATAGCGTTTAAAACCAAAAGAAAATTTCTTACTTTGCGAAGATTCCAATGGTAATTCCATTTGAATATAGCACTGAAAGTGAAAACGCTGTAGTCCCAAAAGACGTTAATGATAATGATGATGATAATATATAATACATATGTAAACGTCTTTTCAGGTGACAATCAAAAATTAGATATGTAGTTTTAAAATGTAGACTGATCAAATATTTAATTTTATAACATAGATCTTGCACTTGTTTCAGAAAAGATGATGCGCCAAGCTACAGCTCAAACGGCGCAGTTGTGGGATACAAAGTTACCGATTCAGGTACCGTTATAACTTTAGACAATGAAGTCCGAAATATGACATTATTCCCTTCAGAGAAATGATAATAATTCAGTTGCAATTAATTGGTCCATATGTCTGAAATTTTTAGAGAAACACAAAACGTACTACAGTTTTGCATTTTGTAGCAATGTATCCCTACAGCGAACACAAACGTACCCACTCATTATTGAGATGAACGTGATAAGTTCAATTCGATTTTATCTATACTATCAGTTCAATTTCAGTTGTTCTGCTCCCACGCAGTAAAAGTCATCGCATATATGAACCATCTATACGTTTGCCGACAGCCGAAGAAAAGTTGTCAGTTCGGCTGCTTAAATAGCAGATTAAACTAATTTGCATAATCTGTGAACAAAAAGCCGCCCTAAAAACCAACAAGCAAAAGCTGTCTGCAAAATCTGTTGTGAAGTTGTGGAGCTGAGACTGCATTCCAGTCAGGGGCCGGCTACACAGTTGATTCGCTGTGTGAGCTTGTGATTGTTTTGTACTGAAGATTTCCGGAAACTGTCTCTTGCGTGTTACCAAAAGAATTTTTATTCGCAATTGAGCAATTCGTGGCAACCTCTTCCACTAGCCGATAAAGGAGAGTCTGTCGAGACAAAACAACCTTTATGGTACTTTGTGAAACTGAAAACGTGTTTGCTGCATCAAAGGAGTGATTAGATTATTTAGATTAGACATAAATTTAGACACAAATTAGAGTTTTTTTGCAAAAAAAGTGTTGCCATCGCTAACTTTCTTTTCACTGGCGTGGCGACTTGGATCTGGATGTTGCTTTTCACGTAATGGCTTTTCAGTTTGATGTTTGCAGAACGACTAACAACTGTAATTTAAACGATGGCAGTCTTAACTGGAATTCAACTAATTTGCATATTGCAGCTGAGCAAGAATATGCATTTCAAGAAATGTACAATGCCAACAACATGTGCATACAGCTTGTGTGTGCATGGTTATGAAAATTCTAAACCCCTCCCTATGCTCTTCAGCAGTCTTCAGTAAAATAATGGAACAGGTTTTGTTTTTAAAAGCAGTAATGCAGATGCACAGCATAATGTATAATAGCCGGCTACGCTGAGGCGTAGCTGGAAAAATATATCCATATGCTGATGATAGAACTTGTAAATAAAGAAACGACTCACTGAACGCTAAACATGTCTCGACATTCCGGCTCAGGTCGGAATGCTTGTTTGCAGAATACGTTTTCCTACCACTGACGTGAAGAGCTCTGAAGAAATAGCAGTAGGAATCCTGAGCTGAATCTAAATTACAAGTTTATTCCCAAATATTGTGAAGTTAGCACCGGCCTGGAAGGATATAAATTATGGTCGCAATGCTAAGCCTAAGTGAAATTACTGTTGTATTTCGACAAACACTCAACGTTTCTTCTCTTTCTTGACTAAATTCTTCGGTTACTTAGCTAATAGTCACTATTCGCCATTTTTGGGTAAATATAGTCAGTTGGTATGAGAATTTGGGTTGGGTTAGGTTGTGTTGCAATTTCCGGGGAGTCTCCTTTTGGTATCCGTTGGCATCTATTTGCTGATGCTTTGAAATAGCGTGAAACTTTGCAGTTTGTCATCGTGTTTTTGTATTTTCTTTAATTTTGGTAAACTTCATTGAGTTTGCGTGGAAATTATTGAATAAATCATAGTAATCGCTTTTCGGTCTTGCAGTCGGTCAGCTCAGTCCAGGGGCCAATTGCATAAAACTCTGCGGATCTACTAGTGCGGATTTGCGAGTACTAGCATACTAGTTACTAGTGCGGACTTCAAGTGTTGCATAAAAATTTTGCACTGACCAGACGATTCTTTGGGAATTTGCAAGTTTGCTACTAGCAGAGAATCTACTAGCTGCAGGTACTTTTTAGTAACTGTGTAGCGGGGCTAGTAGTTTAACCTACGTACTAACACCGTTACCACGCCCAGACGTAGCGGACGCAGAGACCGTGGCACAGATGGATAACAGACCGACTACAGGAGACGGTCGGGACAGCCTCGCCAGACAATATACGCAGCAGGTAATTCCGATCCTAAGGGCGAGATGACTCGCACTCTCACTCACTTAAGATGTAACTACCTACCTAGCAGGAGCTCAGAAAGACTCAAACCTAACTAAATACACTTTAATAAGGATAGGAACAACAAATTATAGTAATATAACAATACAATAAAATACAGGGATGATCCCTCAAGCACACACAAACACACAAAAGAACTAACTTACAGTTACAGCGGCTGACTGGGGTCAGCCAACGTACCAAGCTCTGGGGAGAGCTGAGGGGAGACACAATAATAGACACAGCAAATAAGGGGGAGAGAGTAGATTTAAACACGACTGTACACAACGGCAGAATAATACAAGAGTGAAGGGGGGAAGCGAGTGTTGGGTTGAACCCTCCCACGAGCGCCCCCTAGTGAGAATTTGCCCCCAATCACGTAGCTCCCAAAGTCACGAGGGGGGGAACCCACCCAATCCCACGCATACACGTTGGGGGAGCTACGTGACTTGCAAACGTGTCCCAGCCCACTTGATGATGTTATGAGAAGCCAGGCGGGTAGCTAGCCTAGCTACTCACCAGCAACGGAAAGGTTGATCATGCCAACCTTGATCCGTTACAACTGTTTACTTCAAGTTTCTTGTCGTTATTTTTATTTGCATGTATTAAATTTTAAATTGGGCGAATCGAATCATATCGACGCCGGATGCATACAGCTTCGTAATTTTTATATGTTATTAAATTTTAAAATGTATCTTTCACTAGGTCCAGTTCAGTCAGGTTATTAAAGCGAGAATTAGAGATTCCTCACCGTGGGCGGGGCGAGTATTTGTAGTGAATAACGAGTAATAGTTTGTAAAAATGTTTAAGGCCAAACTAACCTTTCCAACTTATTTATTTGAATTGCTTTTCGGTCGCTGGTCGCTTTTCTTTACCTTTCCCACACTTCGAGAAATTTATGTTCAAAAATTGTTTCATATTACCAAGAGTAATAATAACTAAGAGTGTGACAAGCGTCACACTCTTAGTTACTAAGCTCGGGACATCATCTGCACGATAACGGCCCACCCCCCCCCCACAAATTAGACCCCAGTGACCCCCCCCCACAAATGAGTACCTAGTGCACATTTGTGTACCATCACTCGCTTGTATCTTTATGTGTTGAAGCTCGAAAGTGGCCAGCTGCTGATAGAACGTTTTTGACTTCAACACATAAAGATAGAAGCGAGTGATGGTACACAAATGTGTACTAGGTACTCATTTGTGGGGGGGGGTCACTGGGGTCTAATTTGTGGGGGGGGGGGGGTAGGCCGTTATTGTGCAGATGATGTCCCGAGCTTAGTAACTAAGAGTGTGACGCTTGTCACACTCTTAGTTATTATGTACTCTTGATATTACTTATCGCATGTTCAAATTTTGAAAGAGTTGAAATGAGACAGGTATACCCTACCTAGCGGTAACAAGCACATTCTAAGCTTTAGAAATATATAAAAAATTATCCTTGAATTCCAAGAAGTGAGCCAATTACGGTCTTTCAAAATTTGCTGCAAATACCCGAACCAGCACCTTGAGGTTGTGGTACCTTTTGTGCAGTGCTTTTGTGGTGAGCTTTGAAACGCTATAACTTTCGCTATTTGAGAGTTGAAAGAGATTTATACATCGACTAAAAGCTTATAATCTGTGCATTCACATAAGCTTACAAAACTAGCAAAAATTTTCTGACATACTGTGACCTGGCAGGCTGAATATAGGCAAAAAAATTTGGACATCGATTTCTCAAAACTGTAGAATCGACCAAAATTTTTTCCTGTGCCATGCCATGAAGGACATATAGGCCGAGGGACATTTTTTGAATTTGGCTCAACAAATCTCAATACTCCAGAAAATCCGGCAAATGTGCGGTGACACGAAATTTGGCAACTTTGTATTCAGTTTTTTCGCAACTGAAGATGTTTTAGCTCAGACAAAAAAAGCCGCAAGAGTGCGAATTTTCATCCAGCTCAAAATCATGCAAATCCATTGGGTAGTTTTTGAGAAATCGATGTTGAAAACAAAATAATCACAGTTTTTGCCATGATGGTATATTTCGGCGAAATATCTAGCTTAAAGCAGCGAATCCCAGCTAATAGGCATTGATAAAATGGGCAATTAGACCGTGTATCGATTGAAGATAAACAAACGAAAATTGTCCGTATATACGGTTTGGCAGTAATTCAGTAATTTTGAAAAAACTGATTTCCTCGAAAATGGCCGTTTTGACCCCAAAACTCGTTTTCGGCTACACTGACTTAAACCACTAGACATAGCTCAAAGCCTGCAAAAGCAAAAATCATTCGTTTTTGCACCCCTTTCCATCCTAACAACCAATCTGATGTATCGACTAATCTACTAACAGTATAATGCCAAAAACCTAAAATTTCGAATCTTTTCACCTAAAAATGTGGGACTGGTCATAAAATGTTAAAGAGCACCAAAATAGCACATTTGGAAAGTTTCGTCTAGTTTCACTAAGAATTGAAGCCTATAAGATAAAATTTACATAAGGCTATTAGGCTAATTTTAATTTATTTAATTTAATTTAATTCTACTTCCTTTATTTTGGAATTTCGTAATTTTTTGTTTTCATGCTTTTGATTTTTCAAATTTTGTTAAGTAATTTTGTGCGTATTACAAAATGCAGTTGTGAAAATGTCTCTAAATTAATTTTAACGAATTTTTGAAATTTTCTGTTCTAAAATTCCAATTGTAATTGATGAAAGACGGGCACGTTCGTTCAGACGTGAACGATACAGCGCCGAATGAAAACTTTAACCAACTTACATATTTGAATATTAACCTCATAGAAAAGACGAGAGCCCGATGGGATGTAGTCGGAAACTGAGTATATCTTCTCAAAATATTGGTAAATGGAAGGTGGTGTTGTCGCACGCAAGATTGAAGCAACATTTTTTAAAAATAGTAAATTTTAAATGAGTAGAAAACTACTTATTTTCATATTTTTAAGCTATCGACATCTGAGACGAAAGTCAATCAAAGTTCAAGTAATGAACAGCCTGTGGAAGTAAACTGTTAGCTATTTTGTGTGATCAAGCGACTGTACATACATTTCCTCGTTAAATATAACTTTAATATATATGTTCTTCTTCCCAACTTGGCTTTTAGCTTTTAAATATTTTAAATGCATTTAAATTTTTTGGAAACTAAAAGCCTATTTTATTGGGATTAACCCTGAGTTAACCCTGAATTAACCCTGAAATCCAGAATAATTAACCCAGAATTAACCCCAAAATATACTGTGTTGTCTTGTCTATATTTTTGGAACTAATAGACGAGACAGTCCCACGAGCGAAACCCATAAATTACATAGAAAATAACCTGGGTTTCAGGCTCAACCCTCCTCATCGAGTAGGGTTGAGATTTAGCCACATTAACCCAAATTTAACCAAAGTTTTTAAACCCGGGTTTCATGATAACATTGGGTCTCCACTTAACCCCAATTTAACCCAAAACCCAGTTATGAAACCTGGGTTTCAAAAACCCAGTTTTAACCCAACTTTGATTCCATCGGGTTTGGGTTGAAAACCCATTTTTAACCTAGGTTTAGCTCGAAATCCGGGTTTGGGCCTTTGATAACATCGGCCCTTGTATAGTTTCAAGTAGGGGTGCGAGAAATATTTACTTTGGCTAGCCTGTACAATGCAATTGATTTGTGTTAAACACATATTCCTCTCTGCATAAGAACATGCAGTTTTATACAGCTTTGTTGTGCACAGAAAAAGTTTTGGTGACTAATTTGCATATTTGTATAGACTGGCTGTTCCTTTGCTGAGTACGCTGTTGTATGTTTGTATAAGCAATAACTAACAGGAATGTCGTTAGTTAAGCACCAGGGACTATTTTGCATAATTGAATATGAAAGCCTCTTCTTGTTTGCATAGACATGTGACGCTAGACAACAATGGGTATTATTATTATTATTGTAATGATGCAAAGATAAGTATTGAGGTCAATTTTTGTAGTACACTTTCCTATCCTATTATTGCTCTCCCCCGCACGTGTATACGTATCAGAGAAAAAGGTATGTTAAGTCATAAAAAATAAGTGAAACTTATCAACTTATAATAGAGAGATAACAGTTTTAGACTGAACTTTGCGATTTTGCTACCCCCCCCAGATTTTCAGACTTTACTAGCATCCCCCAAATTTTTGGCCGAAAAGTGTCCACATAGCTGTACCAAACATGTTTGCAATCATGTTTTCGATCTTAAAAATGGTAGGTGTACCGCCTGTTTCGGTTGGGGGGGGGCAGTAAATAATTGTATCTCTGTATTGAATACGGAATTGAACTCTGGCTTGCGAGGTTCACAAAAATCACAACATTTTACGAAAAGCGTGTAGCTGCCGCTAAATATTCGCATCAGAAGAAAACTGTCGGCCCCGGAATAGAGTGTTTTAAGAAATTTTTATAAGCCCCTCATCTGATTTTCAGATTTTCCTACCACCCTCAAAGTTTTGGTCGAAAAGTGGCGAAAAAGTACCAAAAAATCTAAAATTTATGGGGTTTTGGAAAATTTCGGCTAGACAACATATATAACTCTAATCAACAACGACTCGTATTCAGAGATATGTTAGGGGAGTTGGGAGGGGGGGCCCCACCAAAATGACAACTTTTGACAACCCTCCCCACATTTTCAGATTTTGCTACCCCCTCCCCAGATTTTCAGATTTTACTACCACACCCCCCCAAAATTTTTGGCCGAAACGTGGCCAAAGCTGGCAAAAAAGAATTTCATATTTTGCTACCACTCCCCTCCCCAAAGTTTTGACAAAAAATGGCTAAAAATGGCAAAGAAAAGAAAATTTTGGAAATTTTGGAAAATTTTCGGCTAGGCCCCCCTCCTTCCGTCAGAACCACTGATTCCGTCAGAACACCCTTTTCAGCTCTCTTAAACAGAATGACAGAATGCTAGCCATTTAGCTAGCTTCTCTCCATTGCACCCACCGTTACAGAAAACTACTCAATCAGAAAACAGAAAAACACTTTCAGGAGCTCCTTATATCTTCTTCATGTACATGTTCTAAACAAGTCTGTCCCTGTGCTTCAGCAACCGGGGGGCCTCCTAACGAACAACAATTTTCCGGCGCTAATCCCATCAAAAGCATACAACAGCGTAAAAAGTGACAGAGGACCTACAATGATTGGTGCTGGAACACACTATTGTTGCCTGACAGTGACAAACTTTACGCACCTATCCCGTCACCGCTTCATTCCTTCCCCCATAGTTTAATCTACATGTTTTACGCTCACAGCTTTGCTGCAATTTAGCAAAACATACGAACAAGAAAACGGGCCACACCAGACACCTGAACTAAACCATAGTGGGCCACATGAGACGCTTGCCCATTTATGTACATGCATTTCTTTGCTTATCAACTGTTTGCGGTTGTTTTCGTCATGTATAGCCAACAATTGAGTAGGCATTTCAACTGAATAATGAAAATATCAGTCATGAACCGATTTAGAATGGAAACGGGTTGGAAATTTTCTGATTGTGGTAGGGTCAGTAAGACTGCAAATCAGTACAATTTGAGCCAACTTTGTCGTGCAAGACCACCTTGAGATACCTTTCAAACCAGCTCAAAATTGAGGATTTTCATGTTTCAGCTGGCATAAAACTATAAGTGTGCAGGAAGAATTTATTCATATCTGGCATAATTTTAGAGATCTATTGGTTGTATGTTCGCACTAAATTTTAGCTTCTGGTGTCGCACCAGAATTAAATTTTTCCATTTGGCGGCCAATTTTTTCAAATTGCAGACGGTTCTTCAAGAGTCTGGCATTGCTCTCCAATCCATTGAGAAGTACAAAATCGTGTTAATCCAAAAATATATCAACGAATACGCGCCAGTTGTCATATGCGCCATATGTTATCATTCCAGTTAATTTACTAGATAAAAACGTTTAGATAGAAAGTTGACAATACCTTAACAATACATTAAACCGTATTAATAACCGTAAAGAAATTTGTCAGTTTTATCACTGCTGTGCCTTATTTTCCCAAAAAAACAACTAATGTTTAATATTTAAATATTTAAACGTTGTGCGAATAGTTAGGAGTTAGGTTTAGGATTACGTTCGCATACCTAGGGTTAGTTGAATTCAAATTAGTAGAATTTTAAAAGGTATAAAAAGGTAACTAATAACTGAACAAAATTTGTGAGTAGTATTAAATTAAATTACAATGTAAAAATGGAAGTAGAAATAGTAAAGCGAGTAAAGCAAGTAAAGTGAAATAGAACAAGCGAATCGTCTAGTGATCGAAGACTAGACGAATTTACTCGCACTAGTGCTAGCACTAGTAGATTTTATACAACAAAAATTTGCTGCTAGTGTTGTAAGCGACTAGCAACTTAAGTCTGACCAAAAATTCTTGGAACCAAACTGTGAGCGCTTGTCCTGAGTTAACCTTTGAGTTAGCCTGTATAAAGTATATATTTTTAGAAACCTCAGGAGGAGGAGAATCCGGTAAAATCATCACATCCGGTTTATATCCGGTTACCAGATGCCAAATCGATAAAAACGCTTCAGATTCGGAAAGACAATGCTAATTCATTCATACTCTAGCACATTGGTCCTTGGCCCAAGACATCTCCGAAAATCCGGTCACATCCGGTCTATGTCCGGTAACCGGATGTCTAGGTCACAAAAACTGTACAGCAAGATTGGTAGGTCGTACAGTTTCACTGATTGAATTTTTAGATTCAGCGGGTCGAAATTGGTCTATATACGAAGTTTTGTCCAATTTGGACCAAAATTGCGTGATTTATGGTCGTATCTGGTGCGAAAAAAACGGAAAAATCGGTTTTTCCGTTCTGGTGCTCGGAATCGCGGATAAAAAATGTTAGTTTTTGGCACAACGAATATTTGGGAGGCTACATTCATTTTACCGGTGTCAAAGTAATCGAATATCCGGTCGATTTCAGGTTGTGAGCTTTGAAATTTGAGATTTCATGGGCTATTATCTCAGTATCCAGTTGGTCCGGAAGTCAAATTATTTCATTAAAATGACATTTTGTCTATCCCTAACAAGCATCAATCTCAAATTACTTCATATCTGCTGTAATTTTTGAATGATAGCGTTTTAAAAATGGTTCAAAAATAAGTTATATTGAGTGCGACAGAGCTAAGCGTATGGGATCAAATCGCATATCCGGTTTAACAATTACACAAAACAAGCAAAATCAGCACGTTTTTAGAACGCTATCATTCAAAAATTACAGCAGATATGAATTAATTTGAGGTTGATGCTTGTTAAAGATAGACGAAATATCATTTTAATGAAATAATTTGACTTCCGGACCAACCGGATGCTGAGATAATAGGCCATGAAATCTCAAATTTCAAAGCTCAGAACCGGAAATCGACCGGACTTTCGATTACTTTGACACCGGTAAAATGAAAGTAGCCTCCCAAGTATTCATTGTGCCAAAACTAACACTTTTTATCCGCGATTCCAAGCACCTGACCGGAAAAACCGATTTTTCCGGTTTTTTTTCGCACCGGATACGACCATAAATCATGCAATTTTGGTCCAAATTGGACAAAACCAATCAGCGAAACTGTACGACCTACCCATCTTGCTGTACAGTTTTTGTGACCTAGACATCCGGTTACCGGACATAGACCGGATGTGACCGGATTTTCGGAAATGTCGTGGGCCAAGGACCAATATGCTGGAGTATGAATTAATTAGCTTTCTCTTTCCGTATCTGAAGCATTTTTATCGATTTGGCATCCGGTAACCGGATATAGACCGGATATGATGGTTTTACCCGATTCTCGTCCTCCTGAGGATTCTAGAAATATATACTTTATATAGACTAACTTCAAAGGTTAGCTCAGGACAAGCGCTCAGAGTTCGGTTCCAAGAAGTTTTGGTCAGACTTTTAGTAGGCCTCTCGACTCGCACTATATAGTATTGCGAGTTGCGGAATCCGCACTTGCACATTATGCAACACCCGCCTTGTGGAATCCGCAGACCAGCATCTACTAGTTGCGGAATCCGCAACTAGTAGACTTTTATGCAATTGGCCCCAGTTTTCTAACATCACACACCACCGGTGTACACCTGTAACTTAGGATTCCAACTTAATAGTCAAATAGACAACCGTACTTTACTAACTCTCATAGACTCAAACTTCACAATATCTTAAGAATAGCTTACTCTGCTAATTATTTTTTCAATTCCACCGCGAGGTGAACTTAAGTGTTAGCGCAATGACGACTAATTTGCTTCTATCGAACATACCAAGAATACATAATATAAGAGTGTGCCACTAGGCACACTTTATGTAATCAGAGCAAAAACTATGCTCTGCTCGCTAACAGCCCACCCACCCCCCCCCCCGCAAATTAGACCCATCACTTCAAAGAAGTTTGTGCGCTATGTTTGAGTTCAAAAGCTCGAAGCATGCACATAAACATAGAGCGAGTGAGCGTACCCCTTTTTCGACTAGGTACTGATTTGCGGGGGGGGACACTAGAGTCTGATTTGCAGGGGGGGTTGGGCCGTTAGCGAGCAGGGCCCGTTGCATAAAAATGATATGTTATAATTTCATAAGTTAATAAGTTCAAAATTTAATATGTCATATACAATAAGTAAAAGTGTTGCATAAAAGTTTATTGTAATAAGCGATTATTTCATAAGTAAATCTGAATTATAATAAGCGAAAAGTCATAAGTGCATATATTATGTTTCAGTTCTACGAAGAGCCATACAATTAGTTTAGGAGCTGTTAAATGCTAAAAGTTTGACAAACAAAAACGTTATGACTAAAAATTGAGATAAAAAGTAATTGTGTAAATTGTGAACTCAAATAATGACGGGCCATATGCTTTTTCGGTTCAGGAATTTATAGAATATTGTTTATGTAGTAACGGAATGTGAAATTTGCTTCGTTGCAATTGCATTATCGTTACGATTTCGGTCTTGGCACTTTATACTCAACTTTACGCTACTAATAAAGCACAAAAAACTGTTAATCTTCAAAGGGGAGTACTTTCAGCATTTCTACCAGTATTGTAATCGTTCAGAAATGCCTAAATTTGCAGTTTTCTGTACATTTGTTGTTATAAAACTAATACAATAAAACTTGGAATTTTATTGCAAATTCGCTTATTTTAACAAGCGACTTTTCATAAGTTAATAGTCATTGCCAAATTTTATGCAACGCTTGCATATGAAATTTACTTATTTTAATTCAAAAATCGCTTATTTTAATAAGTCGCTTATGACTTATTTGGTTATGACTTTTATGCAAGGCAAATTATGACTTATTGGACCTATTTTGTAATTTTTATGCAACGGGACCCAGAGCCTAGTTTTCGCTCTCATAAAACACAGTGTGCCTAGTGGCACACTCATATTATATATGTACTCTTGAACATACTAATTGTATTTGGCAAAGTGACCAGTTTTTGCTTCTATCTTATGCATTCTAGATGATTGCATGGAGGCATATATTAGTATGAGATGGTTTGCCTCCTGAAAATTTCGTCATATTAAATGATTCTATGCTAAGGCCTTACACCTACAAAATCCAGCAATTAACGGGCTCATTTCACTGTTTCAGGGCAAGCGCATATCTCCGGAAACACTGCTTGCACTGCAGATCCTCAGCCCGAAGGTTCTTATTATATTTACGATTATGATTATTATTATTTCAATTATGCGTATAAGGACTGGCCAATATATCTAGTTCACACTCCTTCCGGAAACTGGGAACGCCACTATAACCATGTTCATGATGCCTTGTGTCAAATTGAATACTTTAGCCGCGACGATAATGACTGTCCGTGTGAGTTTGCAAGAAAATATGTAAAATACTGAGCAAAAATTGTGTGCTTCCATTTCAATGTTTGCACTTACTTTTCATATTGATTTTTGATGAAGTAGTATTAACATTAGAAAACATACTGATGCTTTATGTAGGACAGCATATTTAAAAGGTTTAAAGAGGTTTAAAATGCGGTGACGCACCTTATCAGGCATGACACAAGTGGCTCCGGTTGTCATCAAAACACCTCTAATGACGCAGAGCTCCTGCCTAACGCCTGTGGTAAGGCACAAGTTTTGGTTTCAGTCATGGCTTGTCTGGCCAACCGTTGTTGGTATAGGTTACCTGTTTCAATGTTTCGTCTTCAGCCGTTTCCTTAATTAGCTATTCCGTTGTGATAGCATGGAGGTTATCGATCATGGCTACCATGCAGCTTTCTGATTCATCAGTTGCAGGATCTGTTGAATTGTATGGTAACAGTAGTCTGGATAAGAAAGCAGCTGTGGTATTGGTTGAACCAGGCCTGAATTTGATGGTGTAGTTATATCTCGGCAGTCTCGCATACCATCTTGCAATTCGGAACGGCTTATGCCCTTTCGAATTGTCTTCTGACAACACGGTGAGTGCCTGATGATCCGTGAGTTGGACAAAATCATGTCCCTATAGATATACATGCCATTTCTCTACAGCCCAAACGCAAGCGAGAGCTTCCCTTTCCGCAGTTGAGTATTTTCTTACCGTTTCCGTTAGGGACCTAGATGCAAAAGCCAATTATTTTTCTCACGAATGAAAGTTCATGTTACTTAAAGTCGTTTTAGTTATGGAACTCAAGATGGTGACTTGAATTCTGAAGTTAGTCTTGATGCCCAATAGGTAGGCACTGCTGGAGTCCAAGGAAATGGTAACTGTCTACGTTTTCTCAGCTTTTGTACTACCACCAAAAGTTCAACCAAACCTTCGCAGGCACAAATCTTCATAGGTTGTTCGTCTGTCGCCTCAAGGTCCGCCTTTTGTCGACTAGCAGTGGAAATGCGTTTTATCGGTCCCGTGACCGCCCTGTAACCGCCTGACCGTAAACTCAACCTATCTTGCATTACCAACGAATCCGGTCCGGGGTGCAATCAAGGGGTATGGAAACACTCTGCCTACTAAGCAAAGTAGGCTAGCACGTTGGAAGGAACACTTCAATGCGCTTCTGAACATTCAACGTGCAGCAGACCAATTACTTGGGGCAAAGCCAGTGCAATCTGCTGACTAACTAACTCTAACACCAGAACCGACGAATGAAGAAGTTAGTAGTTTCGAAGCTGAAACGAAATAAAGAACCTGGCCATGCCAAGTCACCGCTGAGTTGCAGCAGGCTGGCGGCTAGGTGGCCGTTAAGTGGCTACATTTGCTGATAGACTCGTGCTGGAGATCTGAATAGTGCTCTCAAGAGTAGAAGGACTCTGATCAGGCTTGTCTCCAAAAAGGCAGATCAGTCTCTTAACGATAACTACTGTGGGATTGTTCTGCTTTCCATTATTTGGAGGTATGTTCCTCTTTATTACTTCATCATATTAGTGGCCTTTGGAATTCGGCCTTAGCGAAGTCCAATGTGGTTTTCACTCTAATAGAAGCTATCGGGATCAAATCTTCACACACGCAAGTGAGTGAGCGCTTTCTAGGGTAAAGAAACCAATGTACGCTGCATTTGTTCATCCAAAAACCTTCGATAGCGTTGAGCGGGCTCTGTAGAAAGGTCTCGCTATGTTCGGTGTTCCTTCGAAGCTGGTCTGACTAATTACATGTCTGCACACAGGGACAAACTGCTCTCTGAAAGTTGAATGTAGCTATACCGACTACTTTCCATCTGCACCAAAGTCAGACAAAGCTGTGTTCTGGTCCCTGCCCTGTTCAACGTCATAATTGACAGTGCTGTTCGCAGGAATGGGCGTATCCTTCACTGGAATAGGTAGTATCGCTATGGAGCCAACCCACTGGAACTCAACACGCTCCTGTTTGCTGATGTTTGCTCCTGTCTGCTTATTGACAGGAACAGCAACGGATCAACAAACCGAATTCACGGAAGACTCAGTTGCTGCGGACTTCGGGCTTGACATTATCCTGGCCAAATCCAAGACCCTATGTTTTTGGTGACGAGCAGGTGCATGTTAACCTACGAGAACTGTACTCCAACAAATAACTGATTTTAACTACCTCGGCAGCAGCATTTCGCACTGGAGCGATTTAAACAAAAATACCGTGCAGTAGTGATGTGGATCAGATCGTATCGGCAGTAAAATAATTAACCGATCCAGTAAAATTATTTGTCTATCCGATCCCATCAAGGCCCTGGGTCGGTCGATCCGATCCGGCGATCCGGGTTCGCTTCTTCAAAAAGCTGATGAAACTTATTTTACAGCCGGATTTCCAGTGACAAACACATCTTCCACATTAATTTGACTGAGCTAGCTTCAGTTTATTATTCCGACAAACAAATACATAAGGAATTAAACAAAGATTGTTGAAGCTTTAAATTTCAGAAAATAGAGAGCTAGACAATGAACGCTACGCACTGAGCAAATCTTACGTAACAAAAAAATGCGAAAGCACCTTATCAGTTAAAAGCCATAAGTCTAAGAATTAAGTTCTTTGAAATTAAAGCTATAACTTTTTGGTTATCTGATGTTCCTGGATGGAACTCAATTAGAATTTTGTTGGAAAGTTGGAGACTGGACCAGAAGCTTGAACGGCAGCTTAACTCTACATACCGCGTAAATTTTAAAACACTCGGTTTCATTTTTTGGGCTGGGAGGTATTTGAAACATTTTTTGCAACTTTTTGTAAACTTAGTTATAGACTTGTAAACTTGCACTTGAACTTGCATTTACAGTTCTCAAGTCTCACAAACTTGCTCAGCTAGTTTCTGTAAGTCGAAGGAAACGTTTCACGAAACACTTACAACTTGAGCTTACTATTAAATGCAAGTACTTTCAGTGCAAAGAATTCAAGTGCAATCTTGGAAGTTTTTATGAAATTGGCCCCCGATCTTGCTTCCTAGGTGCCATCACATATGTACTGTACACACGTATTAAAAAGTTACTGTTCACTAAGTGCGAATCTACGCAGCTTATATTCTCCCTGAAAAACTAAAACCTTGGAGCAGCAAACGTTGTAGAAACAAAATAGGAAAAGAAAAGGTTTGCTCACCAAATAAACAGTTAAAGTCATGTTTGGTGATAATTGTGAGTCAGGTGAGGTTGTAATTTATATGATGATTGAAATCCAGCCGGATCGCGAACTGACTGGCTCAAGCGATCCGATCCAATTGATCCGACATGCCTACCGATTTAATCCGATTCCATCCGATCTGGCCTCCTGATTGCATCGATTTTACCGATCCGGTCCTCATCACTACCGAGCAGACTGGATTCATTATAACAAGAGTACATAATTATAAGAGTATGTCACTAGACAAGCTCTATGTTATCAGAGCAGAAACTAAGCTCTGCATGCTAACGGCCCACCCGCAAATCAGAGCCCAGTGACCCTACCCCCGCAATTCAGTAAACGGGAGCACGCTCACTCGCTCTATGTTTATGTGGTTAAGCTCAAAAACACAAGCAGTGCGTGCGCAAATTTTGTGCCTGCTTCGAGCTTTAGAACGCAAGCATAGCGCTAAAAATTCTTTGAAGTGATGAGTCTGATTTTGGCCGTTAGCGAGCAGAGCATAGTTTTTGCTCTGATAACATAGAGTGTGCCTTGTGGCACACTCTTATATTATGTACTCTTGATTATAATAAGCACCAAGGTTATCAGCTAATTTCGCTAAAACCATGGCACATCATTTGGGTAGTTTATGTAGGTGAGGAATCTGGAAATCAAATATAAAAAGTAAGGGGTAATAAATAAACGTTACCAAGGAAAACCAAATATTTCCAATTTTCTGCGACTTTTGAAAAAGACAGTTTTGAGAAAATTTGGAACTTGTAGAATTGCATTACGGAGATGATGTAGGTTTTAAAATCAAAAGGAAACATGGATAATTTAGTAAAAAGCTTGAAAGTTCTACTTAGTTTAACATAAAACGGTAATTAAGCAACGGCAAATAACATCGGTAAGCGAGAAAATAGTCTGTGACTAATATTATAAGCAGAAAACAACAACTTTGGTTTCCCCAAATTATTACGCCAAATTGTTTCCCTCCTCCCCAAATTATTACAATCCAGACACATTTCACACATTTAGAGGGGAAGATTGTTTAAGGGCTAGACGGTAAATCCACTCAAGCTCAAGTCTGCCCAACACTGACAGTATTTACAACTGGCAAGAATATTGTCCTTAAATGCGAGCGATACTTCACCTTTACTCTTAACACTTTGGAGGACGTGTCAAGGCGTTATGGTCCATCCCGGTGTAAATTGAACAGGCTTTCGGCATTCCCGGCTTACCTCGCTTGGCCGCGGGTGGCGGTGGCTGTTCAGTTACTTCCTCGGTTTGCGCTGGCATAAATTCGTCGACCTGAATTGGCTAAGGGGGTCTCAGTGTCTTCAGCTTGTCCAAGGATGGGTGTCTCCTCGCCCCGCCCATTAGTCGGTACATCCATTTCTTGAACAAGGTCATCGTCGTCGTCATTCCCGATGTATGACGCTGTAGGCTCTGGTTCCGCATCGCCTCGGTACACAGCTGGCCGGATATCGGCAATATGTTAAGGAACCCCGTTTACCTCCACCGTACTTTCTGACAACAAACCAGTAACTACCTCCTTCTTGCCATGGAGTTGTGCATCTTCTGTTAGGGGGTTTCACGAAAACAAGGTCTCCTGGAAGCACCCAGCCGGTTCTTTAATCGGGCGCCACCAAATCACCCGCATCCGCGAGCAATACCTGTGGACTTCTTCTGCAGGAGTAATTCCGGTGTGGTTTGTACA